>MU223733.1:390392-409809 GCA_018584345.1 Thuja plicata | reverse complement strand
AAGTTCTACCAGGTCTGAAATGTGTTAATATGGATTTCTGTGAAAGTTGTGTATGGAAAACAAAAGAGAGTTAGTTTTGTAAAGAGTGGGAAGGAAAAGAAAGATGAAAAATTAGAGCTTGTGCATAAAAATTTATGGGGTCTAGCTTAGGTATCTTCCCTTGGTGGCTCTTAGTATTATGTTACATTCAATGATGATGCAACTAGGAAAGTATGGATACATTTCATTAGACAAAAATCTGATGTATTTGAAACTCTTAAGAAATGGAAAAGCTTGGTTGAAAATGAGATTGGAAAAATATTAAAATGTCTTAGATCTGATAATGGTGGTGAGTATTGCAGCAAATAATTTGAATATTATTCAGCCTCTACTGGTATTTGTAGACAGAAAATAGTTCCAAGGACTCCACAGGAAAATGGAGTGGTTGAACGCATGAACATGACAATAATGGAACATGCTAGGAGCATGAGGTTGCATGTTGGGCTCCCCCTAAACATGTGGGCAAAGGCTATAAATACTATTGTATATTTGATAAATAGAGGTCCCTCTACTCCCTTGGGTTGTGGTATCCCAGAGGAAGCATGGACATGTAAGAAGGTGAGTTATTCTTTTCTCAGAACCTTCGGTTGTGAAGCGTTTGCACATATAGATTCTCAAAATTGAACCAAGCTGGAAGCTAAATCTAAGAAATGTATATTTTTTGGATATGGCATTGATGAATTTGGTTATAGGCTTTGGGATTTTGAAAATCACAAAATTGTAAGAAGCAAGGATGTCATATTCAATGAGAAAGTGTTGTACAAAGATCTGTTGTAGCAGCATGAGAAGAAAGAAAATGATTATGTAGTGCTGGATGATATTCCAAATGATAATGTTCCAAAAATTCCTTATGCTCCACAACAACAGCAACAACAAATACCACACACCCTAGTGAATGTTAGAGGATCAACAAGGCTAAGTAGACCTCCAGATAGATTTTCACCTTCTTTGTATTATATCTTATTAACTGATGTTGGTGAACCTGAATGTTATAATGAAGCTATGTAGGTGGATACAAAACTTCAGTGGGAGTCTGCAATGACAAATTAAATGGACTCCTTCCTAAAAAATCAGACTTGGGATTTATGTAAGTTACCTGCAGGTAAACGGGCTTTGCATAATAAATGGGTTTATAGGTTGAAAGAAGAAGATGGAGGTAAGAAAATATTTAAAGCCAGATTAGTTGTAAAAGGATTTGCACAAAAATATGGTATTGATTTTGATGAGATTTTTTCTCCAGTTGTTAAAATGACTTCTATTCGTGTTGTTTTAAGTATTGTGGCTACTGAAGATTTGCATTTAGAGTAACTTGACGTTAAAATAGCCTTTCTTCATGATGATTTGAATGAAGAAATATATATGGTACAGCTACAGGGATTTGAGGTCAAGGGTAAGGAGAGTTTAGTGTGAAAATTGTAGAAATGTTTATATGGCTTGAAGCAAGCACCTCGGCAATGGTATATTAAATTTGATACTTTTATGAATGAGAATGGATACACTCGATGTAATTCTAACAATTGTGTTTATTTCAAGAGGTTAAATAATGATAGCTACATTATTTTATGTTTATATGTTGATGATATGCTTGTAGCTGGATCTAACATGGATCATATTAAGGAGTTGAAACAACAGTTAGCAAAATATTTTTCTATGAAGGATTTGGGGACAGCAAAACAAATCCTTGGCATGAAAATTTGCAGAGATAGGAAGAACAGAAAATTAACTCTATCTCAGGTTGATTATGTTGAAAAGGTGTTGCAGAGATTCTACATGAAGGATGCCAAAGCTGTCACTACACCTTTGCCTGGTCATTTGAAATTGACTAAAGAAATGTGTCCAAAGACACTAGAAGAAGAGGCAAAAAATTCCAAGATACCTTATGCTTCAGTTGTAGGGAGCTTAATGTATGCTATGGTATGTACTAGAACAGATATTGCACATGCAATGGGAGTTGTTAGCCGGCATATGAGTCACCCTGGGATTGAGCATTGGAATGCAGTCAAATGGATTCTCAGATATTTGAGAGGTAAATCCAATAAGTGTTTACACTTTGGGGGCTCTTCTACTACTGTTCGTGGCTATGTTGACTCAGATTTGGTAGGAGATATAGATACTAGATGGAGTACTACAGGTTATGTATTTACTATTGGTGGGATAGCAGTGAGTTGGATTTCTCAGTTACAAAAGGTGAATGCATTATCCACTACAGAGGCAGAGTATGTTGCTGCTACAGAGGTAGTCAAGGAGATGATATGGCTTCAATTCTTCATGGAAGAATTGGGACATCCACAAGCAGACAATTATTTGTATTTAGATAGTCATAGTGCCATTCATCTTGCAAAGAATTCTACTTTGCACTCAAAAACAAAGCACATACAATTGTGATATCATTTCATTGAGTTAGTTTTGGATGATGGACAGTTAAAGTTGGAGAAGATACATACAGATGATAATCCAACATATATGTTTACAAAGGTAGTGACAAGGGAGAAGCTAAATTCCTCTTCAGCTTCGGTTGGTCTTCTAGACTGAACAAAATAAAAGAACAGCAGAGTCCAGGGTGGTTTCTTTATTCCAGTGGGACCTACAGGTTTGGTTGATCAGTCTCCAAGTGGGAGGATATTGTTATGGATTCTGATCAGTCTCCAAGTGGGAGATTATTATGTATGTGAAGCGTTATCAGACTCAGGTTCTTTTGGCGTGATTTCCCCCCGGACTTATCTATAGGGGATTGGGGACAGTGCCCCCAAGCTCAGAGTCAAAGGGCAAAGCCCCTTGCGGGGTCCTAGGGTAGCGCCCCAGGTGGGGTCAAGGGGAAGAGCCCTTGATGGTTGGCCATCAATTTTCTAATAGTTGGAGTATTTTTTCCCTAATTAGGTTAAGTCAAAAATACTTGTGAAAAGGGCTTAGGGTTTGAGATTCATTGTATGAGGGATTTTGTAGCTTCCTGTGGCAGGATTGAGTTGTAGGTTTCAGATTGTAATCACTGGATAATAATAAAGACATTGGACTCACTGTTTGTGGATGTAGCCCAGGGATTGGGTGAACCACGTTAAATTTATTTGTTATTGTGTTCTCTTATGTGTGTTAATATTTGCATTTTTTACTTATTATTCTAACAAACTGTCAATTGGTTTTCTCTGTCAATCCTTATTCTTTCTTGATTACCGATAAGCAATATAACTATTTACCAAAACTCAGTAAATAAGCAGAGTATACCAATCAATCTAGAGTTAGCTATGTAAGATGCAAGACAGTAAAGAAATGAATCATACACACATAACACATGAATTTTTGCATGGAAACCCTATCAAGGGAAAAACCACTGGGAGCGATACCCAAAATTTTCACTCTTATGAAGTGAGCCTTGTTAGGAGCCAACCCTGTTAAAGGTTACAAACACACTGTTAAAAGCGACCTTGTTAGAGGATTTTATACATAGAGGTTTTCACTTAGTATCAGGCATCTATTGCTACCATCCTTGAATTAGCCTCCTTCTTAGACTGTCAATAGGTATTGGGCAATTCCAATGCTACTTTCATGAATCAACATTTTTGGCACTCCTTGAGATGTACGTCAATATATAGAAGACTATTAAGTCCTACTAGGTTAACAGACTTGATGCTTCAATGGTTAAATTGAAACACTATGACTTGTTCATATTGCAACTTGAATTGTAGATTTTTAGATCTATTTAAGTACATTACCTCTCTGACCAATGTATCAATTCAATCCTTGTTCTCCATACTTTTTGCTATGTGATGTTGTGCTCACTATTTGTTGGTGTTTGTAGAATTCCTTAGCTCTTCCTTCAGCTTTTTTGATCAGCACTGCATGAAGTTGTTCTTCATCAGTTTCTCTTCAGCATCCTCCTTTTTATTCACTCCCCTTAATCCCCTTTGTAAATGAATTAATCTTGTCTCTTATATAGACATAATATTCATTGATTCTTGAATCTTGATTCTTGGCATGATAAACAATCCAGCCAATTTGATTTAAAGCATAACTCCTAATTTGTCTCATTGATATCTTCTTTCCAACTATACAAATCATCTTTAAATCAATCATTTATATCTGGTCAAATAAAACAAAGTAGACAACTAGTTAAGTCTATTTTTAGCTCTACCAGCTAGGTATTTTGTCATTTTCTTAACTCTCAATTTTGACAGTCACCACTGCAGTTAGTCATCGGCAACAACTGACTGATCCATTGGTGAGACTCTATTTAGCTTTGTGATCTCCATCCATCAGGCATCATTAGAATTTTACTCGTTGGGCAACCTTCTGAATTTTCTCATCGGGCATTCTGTAGTTTGCTTCATCAGGAAACACTATGCTTCTTATCATCTGGTATCACTGTGATTGTTCTTCTTTGCTCTGTCCGTCAGTGTGCACTCTGTCAGTGCTATTTTTTACTTAGTGAATACTTGACTTTTATGTATTGTTGAAAGCATAAATTTGGTTCCTTTGGTTCTCTGAAGTCTTTGACATTATTTACATGACTGTACAGATGATATCAAGTTGACATCAGTGACAATACAGTTCATTAACTGATTTAATGACCTGCATTATCTTTCAACTTAACATTATCAAACATTCAATCAGTTACATGTCATCAATCTCTCCCTTTGGCATTGATGGAAACATATTATATTATCACACTATACTATTTCTAATACAATATGAAATACAAAAGTTGAGATTCAAACTACCAATCTTTTTGTTCTGTTAACCGATAAATGTCTGACCATCGGTAAGCTCTATTTTAGCTTAGATTTGATTATTGTAGCTCTCTGTCTTCTAATGTGTTTTTTTCTCTCCTTGTGTCAATTTCTCTCCATTGACTGTTCTTCTCTTTTGATGTCTTTTCTTTTGTCAGCAACTCTCCCTTTGTATAATCTTTCCATACAATTTCTTTCCCTAAGGATATAATCTCTCCCTGTTGGAGTAATGTGATAATGGGTAATCTCTCTCCTTTTACAGAAGGATGTGATAATATGGATAATCTCTCTCCCTTTGACAGTAATTCCAAACAAATATCTTCACAAATATCTGACATTAATGTCAAACAATCATTTCTCTCCATCCATAATATATTCCTTGAATTTCCCTTATCCATCAGCAATACAACAATATGCTCTGGTGCTCAATGCCAATATATACCTGTCTATATATAGATGTAGCCTTGAAGTTCATCTCTTTGCTTGCATCAACATTAATGATATTCTGATAATATGTAGGTTGATGCAGCCTTCTAGTCATTTTACTGACTAGTAGACAAGGGTTTGACCCCTAGTCTCTTTCTCAAGTACTCAAATGCATCCTTGGGCAGTGGCTTGGTGAAGATATCAGCTAATTATTCTTTGGATTGCACATACTCAAGTGTCACCTCCTTTTCTTGAACTTGTTCTCTTAAATAATGATACTTGATTGCAATGTGTTTAGTCTTAGCATGCATGAATGGATTCTTGGAAATTTTTATTGCACTGGTGTTATCACAATAGATAATTACTGGTTCTAGGATCTTCATATGCATACCTTCCAGTAAATGTTTGATCCATGCAATATTTGAGAAATTTGCACCAGCAACAACATACTCTACTTCTGCAGTAGACTAAGAGATGCATCCTTGCTTTTTTCTAATCCATGTGACAAGTCTGTCACCCATAAAGAATGCTCCTCCAGTTGTTCTCTTTCGGTCATCAAGATTTCTAGCCCAATCAGCATCGGTAAACACCTTAAGTTCAAATTTTCCTTCTCTTCTATACCATAAGCCATATTCCTCGGTACTCTTTAGATATCTTTAAATTATTTTTGTACTAGTCATATGTGATTCCCTGGGGTTAGCAAAAAATCTAGCAACAATTCCTACTGCATGTGCAATATCTGGTCTAGTGTGTACAACATACATGAGTTTTCCAATCATTGATCTGTACAAAGTCTTATTTACCTTTGATGTCTTGTTCTCTTTTGTCAACTTACATCCAGTAGCCATCGGTGTTCCAATTGGTTTGGAATCTTCCATCTTGAATATTTTTCAAGACCTCTTTAATGTATTTGGACTGTGTAATGAAAATACCTTCACATTGTTGCAAGATCTGTAGACCAAGAAAGAACTTGATCTCTCCAAAAATAGACATCTCAAACTCTTTTCTCATATCATTAGCAAATGATTTTCATAGCATATGATTGCCTCCAAATATGATGTCATCAACAAATATTTTAGCAATCAAAGTGTTAGCATCGGTATCTTCCTTCAAATAAAGATTACTGTTTTCACTAGTCCTTACAAATCCAATACTTATAAGATAGGAATGAATTCATTCATACCAGGCTCTAGGAGCTTGTTTCAATCCATACAAGGCTTTATGAAGTCTACATACCATGTTTCTCTTATCTGGATCTACAAACCCTTCTGGTTGCTCAATGTATACCTCTTCTTCAAGTATTCCATTTAGGAATGTTGACTTGACATCCATCTTGTATACCTTGAATCCTTTGAATGCAGCATAATAAAGTAGTATTCTTACACCTTCTATCCTAGAAATGGGTGCAAAGGTCTCTCCATATTCAATACCTTCCTCTTGTGCATACCCCTTGCATACTAGTCTTGCTTTGTTTCTTGTGACTTCTCCATTCTCATTCAGCTTGTTCCTGAATATCCATTTAGTACGGATGACATTCTTGCCATCTGGTCTTGACACAAGTGGCTATTTCTTCTTCTTCTCAATATTCTCAATCTCATCATTCATAGCACTTATCCATTCTTCATTATCAAGTGCATCATTGACAGATTTTGGCTCAAACTCACAAATTAAACAACTTGTGTTTAGAGACTTACTTCTAGTTCTTGTACCAGCTTTCTTATCTCCTATGATCTGGATCTCTAGATGATTCCTTCTTACATATCTAGAAAGTACAGGTACAACTCTTTGTTTATCATCTTGATCATCATTTTGTCCTTTATTATGTTCTTCATCACCTTGTACATTATTTTGATCATTATCCTAACCATCGATATTTGTAGCCTAACCGTCGGTTACAACATTATGTTGCTCTGGATTTAAGCATTGTTGCTTGGGTAGAGTGTTAGGTTCTTCACAGTATACAAACTTGTTGTATTCCTCTGGTTCTTTCATGCTTTCCAGCTCATCCTTTTCTACAAATTCATCTATATTTACATTTGTACTTTCAACAATTTTGTCAGAGGCCTTGATAAGACATTTATAAGCCTTGCTTTTGGTGGAATACCCCAGAAATATACCTTCATCACTCTTGGCATCAAGATTTCCATTTCTATCATCCTTTAAGATATAACATTGACTACCAAAGATTTTGAAGTAACTTACATTGGGTGTTTTACCATACCATAGCTCATAGGGTGTCTTCTTTGTTTCCTTCTTCAATTGTACTCTATTTAATGTGTAGATAGTAGTACTAACAGCTTCCCTCCAGAATATTTGGGTGATGCCTTTATTCTATCATTAGTTTTCTAGCACAATCAACTATGGATCTATTCCTTCTCTCAACAATCCCATTTTGTTGTGGTGTTCTTGATGCAAAAACCTATCTTTTTATACCATGCTCATTGCAAAAATTAGTGAATTCATATGATATAAACTCTCCTCCTCTATCTAATCTCAAGCATTTCAAATCCTTACAACTTTGTTTCTCTACCATAGCCTTATACCATTTAAACATCTTGAATGCTTTAGATTTATCTTTTAGAAACATAAATGTCATCATTCTAGAGTAATCATCAACAAAGAGAATAAAACATCTATCTCCATAATAACTCTTTTTCCTCATTGGTCCACATAGATCAATATGGTCTAATTCTAGAATATCATTAGATGTATGGGTTTTACTTTTGAAACTAGACTTTGTCATCTTACCTTTTTGACAATTATTGCACATGATGTTGTCGGGCTTTGACATCGTTGGTAAGCCTCTTACATTTCTCCTTCTACTTATTTTCATCATGTTGTCAAAATTCACATGACACAATCTTTTGTGCAACAACCATATGTCTTCGTTTCTAGTCATTAAGAAAGTGGTGTTAGTATCGTTCAGATAGAATAAGTTACCTTTTGTCTGTTCACCGGTACCAATCAATCTTCCTGATTCATTGAAGATCTTTGCCTTCTTATTCTCAAATGCTACATTGTGACTTGAATTATTCAGCTGAGAAACACTCAATAGATTATAATTCAATCATTTTACCCAATAATCATTTTCACATTCAATCAGGTTATTCAGCATTATAGTTCCTTTACCTTAAACTAGACAAGGTGTATCATTTCCCATTCTTACTGTACCACCATTATAATACTCAAAAGTGTTAAACTTTTCTTTGTCACTGGTCATGTGGTGAGTGCAGCCACTATCTATAATCCAGATATCATTCTTGCTAACTTTAGATATGAGTGCAGTATCTACATACCTTTCATCTTCATCTGAATCATCTTTCACAACCACAAACACCATCTCAATGTCTTCATCAGGTTCGGTGTCAGTATCTTCATCTTTGCAAGCAGCTAGGTAGCTAGCTTTCTTGCCTTTGTCCTTGTATTCTTGGGTATCTCTTCTTTCTAATTGTTAGTAACTTCTGTAATCTTTGTTATCACCTCTGTCAGATTTCTTCTTAAAAGATCTGTCATTAACTCTGTCATCTTTTCTTCTGTTAGGACATCTTGCAACAAAGTGTCAAATCTCTTTACAATTAAAGCATACAAGTGGTAACTTTCCTTTGTATTTACCTTTTCCTCTCTTCATTCTTCTAGCCATAAGTGCTTCTATTTCATCTAGATCTTCTTCTTCACTTTCACTTTCACTATCTCTTCTAGATCTGTGTCTATGACTTTATTCGCTTATTCTCATAGAAGATTTAAATGCAAACTCTAAGTTTGGTAAGACACTATTATCAAAGTTATTCATCTCAAATGAAATCAGTCTACCCATTAAGCTATCAAGAGTAACTGTATTGTTTTCTACTGCTCTCATTTCTTGAATGGCAGAAACTCTAATAGCATATACAGGTAGTAAGGTTCTTAAGATTTTACTTACCACTATCTCCTCTTCAAGTGTACCTCCAACTCCTCATATAGTGTTGACTAATTATTTGATTCTTGTGTTTTATTGTGTGATGTTTTCTCCTTCTTTCATTCTGAGATCATCAAACTTTCCTCTAAGGCTTTCTGCCTTGGCTCTCAGAACATTTTTATCACCTCCATGTACAAGATTCAATTCGTCCCACATCTTCTTTGCAATTTTGTAATCTTTGACATCTTCAAATTTAGCATCAAAGAGTGAGGAAGAAAGCTCTATGACCATGTAGTTGTGCTCATGTTTCTCTCTCAATTGATCTACTGTCAATACTCCTATGGGCAACACATATTCAATATCTAGGAATTGAGTAGCATCATTACCAATACCTGATAAGTGGAGTCTTATCCTACTTTTCCATGAATCAAATTTGTCCTTGTTCAACTTGGGCACATCTCGTATGTTCATCTTGTGATCTTGACTTAGGTCTTGAAACCTTCCTTTCTAAACACACAAGCTCTGATACCAATTGATAGTAATAACTCAGAGGGGGGTGTGAATCAGTGGCCTCAAAAATTTATCCTTCAAACTTAACCACCAATAAATAAATCTCAAATTATTATGTCCCTACAAGATGCATGCCATGAAATACTAATAATGATCAACTGTCTAGCAGTTTTCTCTGTCAATCCTTATTCTTTCTTGATTACCGATAAGCAGTATAACTATTTACCGAAACTCAGTAAATAAGCAGAGTATACCAATCAATCCAGAGTTAGCTAAGTAAGATCCAAGATAGTAAAGAAATGAATCATACACACATAACACATGAATTTTAACATGGAAACCCTGTTAAGGGAAAAACCACTGGGAGCGGTACCCTAAATTTTCACTCTTATGAAGTGATCCCTATTAGGAGCCAACCCTGTTAAAGGTTACAAACACACTATTAAGTATGACCTTGTTAGAGGATTTTATACATAGAGGTTGTCACTTAGTATTGGGAATCTATTGCTACCATCCTTGAATCAGCCTCCTTCTTAGACTGACAATAGGTATCAGGCAATTCCAATGCTACTTTCATGAATCAACATTTTTGGCACTCCTTGAGATGTACCTCAATATATAGAAGACTGTTAAGTCCTGCTTAGTTAAGAGACTTGATGCTTCAATGGTTAAACTAAAACACTATGACCTGTTCATATTGCAACTTGAATTGTAGATTTTCAGATCTATTTAAGTACATTACCTCTCTGACCAATGTATCAATTCAATCCTTGTGCTCCATACTTTCTGCTCTATGATATTTTGTTCATTGTTCGTCGGTGTCTGCAAAATTCCTTAGCTCTTCCTTCAGCTTGTTTGATCAGCATTGCATGAAGTTGTTCTTCATTAGTTTCTCTTCAGCATCCTCCTTATTATTCACTCCCCTTAATCCCTTTTGTAAATGAATTAAGCTTGTCTCTTATATAGACATAATATTCATTGATTCTTGATTCTTGATTATTGGCGTGATAAACAATCCAGCCAATTAGATTTAAATCATAACTCCTGATTTGTCTCATAGATATCTTCTTGCCAACTGTAAAAATCATCTTTAAATCAATCACTTATCTCTGGTCGAATAAAACAAAGTAGACAACTAGTTAAGTCTATTTTTAGCTCTGCCAGCTAGGTATTTTGTCATTTTTTGAACTCTCTGATATGTCAGTCACCACTGCAGTTAGTCATTGGCGACAACTGATTGATCCAGCAATGAGACTCCAGTTAGCTTTGTGATCTCCATCCATCGGGCATCATTGGAATTTACTCATTGGGAAACCTTCTGAATTTTCTCATCGAGAATTCTATAGTTTTCTTCATTGGGAAACACTATGCTTATGATCATCAGGTATCACTGTGACTGTTCTTCTTTGCTCTGTCCGTCGGTGTGTACTTTGTCAGTGTTGTTTGTCACTTAGTGAATACTTGACTTTTATGTATTGTTGAAATCAAAACTTTGGTTCCTTTGGTTCTCTGAAGTCTTTGGCATTATTTACATGACCATACAGATGATATCAAGTTGACATCAATGACAATATAGTTCATTAACTGATTTAATGACCTGCATTATCTTTCAACTTAACATTATCAAACATTCGATCAGTTACATGTCATCAATTCAAAATCCCTCATATTGTGAAGCCATCAAGATGTGCTCACCCATGAGACAGATTTATGGTTAAGCCCAAAGATGATCTCTCCCATGCATTCGTCACAGCAAGGTAAGCTAACAACAACAAACTCCAACTAAAGAAACACAAATTCGAAACATAATAAACAAGAGGATCTATGAAAGTAGTGAATAATGCAAGCATACATTCAATAATTTCTCATAGGTAGCAGCAATTCACACACCATGAATGAAGAACCAAATGTGTATCTTTATTGTATTATGAATTTGACCCTTTACATTGATTTTTTGATTACAATATATAGAGCTTCTAATCAAATACTCTGAATTCCCAAAATTAGAGCATCAGAGAGTCTAAATTAATGAATATAAGTTAAACTAAAACTTTGCTGAAAAGAAACTTCTATTAACTGATACTAGATAACTTGCATGGATTCTTGAATCCATTTACAATCATTTTTCCCATGCAAGGAGGGTCAAACTTGCCAAGAAGAGAAAGAGAAAAGAAGGTGGGTTTCTTCTAAGAACTTGGTGTCTTCTTCTTGATTCTTGGAGTCTTTCTTGGAATCTTCATCTGGAGGCTCTTCTGGCGGTGGAGGCTGATAGGGGACCCTTATTCCCACCAAAATTAACTCAAGTTAACCATCAATCTGATCTGGAGTTCAACTAGTGTGTAAAAATATGATCTCGCTGGAAACACCCAGATTTTCAGACCCTGACCTCTACTCCAAAACTTTTAGTGCCCCAAAACTTTAAAGTGTTTTTAAAACACAATTTAGAGGAGTCTAAAGTTTCATACTTGTCGAAGGCTAAAAATGCCAAAATATTTGGGAGGCCGAAAAGGCCAGAAAAGTGGAGGGCCGAAAGGCCAAAAAAACTAGAGGGCCAAAAGGCCGAAAGGCCAAACTTGCCTTAGTAGAAAATGGCCAAGGGTAGAACTGCCCTGCAGACTTGCCAAGTGGACTTTGTGATTTTAGTCAGGAAAAACCTCTGGATGGGCTTCTCTAAGCCTATGCACTATCTCATGGACCTATTCATAGTTGATCTCTTTCCTCTTCACCTTGGTGACCTTTCATTCCTGCTTCTCTCTGAAGATAGTCAATTCAGAAGAGAAGAACTTGATCTCTTCTTCATTCTTGGACATTCTCTCCATTTCTTCTTTTAGATAGAACATTTGGTGTAAGGCCTCCTTTGTGCTAACACCTACTAGAATATCCTTGAATTGCTAAACCACTTCCTTTGACGACCATAGGGTAAGTTTATCTTGGTCCCTATATAAGTTGAGGCCAACCCCTAAAAAGAAGACATCCATCTCTTTTATCCACTCTACAACTTCCTCATGCTTTCCTGATATGGAGGCCAAATATCTCTTGTAGACCTTGATTTTCTTAGCTATTCACTTGATCCATGCCTTGAAGTTGTCTAGTTCCTCTCCCTCATATACCTTGACTAGAATCTGCAAACGTTGTTTTTGGATCACTTCCAAGTCTCGAAAGGCTGCTTGCCATTTACTTATTTTAGAATCTAAACCACCCTCATTCTCCACTAGATCAATCAGTAGATTAGCCTCAACCAAGATATTTTTGTATGGCCTGAATACTAGCCTGACGGCTTTCTCTCCAAATTGCTTGAAATCATTCCTCCAATCTTCACTTGCTTGGATGAAGGAAGGGGTTAATCCTACTGACAAATCTGGTGTAGCCCTTTTGTCTAGTGTGGCCTATAATGAAGCCTCTAGGAAGTTTGGGTCAATGGGACCTACCAGCTTGTGAATATACCTTTTCAAGGCCTTGTTCTATTCCATCAATTATTTTATGGTTTCTTCATCTTTACTCATGAACCCTAGAGTGTGCTTGAGCCCTAATGCTGCCAGTGTCTTTCTCCCTTCTCAAGTGGGTTCACCCAAGTCCACCTCCTTGAATGTGTAGTCTTTCGACGTGGCTGATGTTTGAGAAGTGATCATGGGAGGAATTTCTATCTGTGCCTTCCAGTGACCTCTAGTATCTTGTGTGACATATAATATTGTCCTTACAGTCACACTGATTTCCATTTTTTGGAAGGCTTTCCCTATAGATGGCATACTCATTTCTCCCTCTTCGTTCTGTGCTACCCTCGTATCCTGGGTCTTAGGCCCTTGGGCTGAACTGGAGATTATCTCTATAGTGGACACATTCACTAAGGAATAGGTGAACTAGGCCATAGGTGGAGTGAGGTTCACTTAGGGTTGAAAGAGGGATGGGGCTCTTGTTAGTAATAACTGAGAGGGGGGGGAGTGAATCAGTGGCCTCAAAAATTAATCCTTACTAGTAATAATTGAGAGGGGGGGGATTGAATCAGTGGCCTCAAAAATTAATCCTTGTTAGTAATAACTGAGAGGGGGGGGGGAGTGAATCAGTGGCCTCAAAAATTAATCCTTAAATCAACACTTAAAACTTATAACCACAAATTATTTCTCTAGTTATCTTTTTTCCTACAAGATGAATTCCTTGAAATAATTTTATCAATTTTCTACTTGTCGGATTGCTTTGTAAATCTTTCTTCTATATGATTACCGATAAGCAGTTAACTATTTATTGAAACATGGTAAATATGCAAAGTATACCGATCAATCAAGAATTGCATATGTGAAATGTAAAATAGTAAAGTCATAATACATAAACACATAACACATGGATTTTCAACATGGAAACCCTATTAAGGGAAAAACCACTGGGGCCGGTGCCCCAACTTTTCACTCTTTTAAAGTGAGCTTTGTTAGGAGCCAAACCTGTTAAAGGTTACAAACACACAGTTAGGTGTGACCTTGTTAGAGATTTAAAAGATAGTTTGTAACCAAGTATCTGGCATCTAATGCTACCATCCTTGATCAAACACTCACTTGGCTTGTCAATAGGTATCGGGCATATCCAATGCTACTTTCATGATAAAACTTTTTGATACTCCTTGGGATGTATCTCAATTGTAAAAGACTTTTAATTCCTACTCGGTTAAGAGACTTGATGCTTCAATGGTTAAACTCAAACACTAATGATCTGTTCATACATACAACTCTATTGCATATTTTCAGATCTATTGTAAGTTCGTTACCTCTCTGATCAATATAATCAATTCTATACCTTTTCTCCACATTGTTCTGCTCTGTGATGTTGTCTCACTGTTCGTCAGTGTCTGCAGAATCTAGCTCTTTCTTTAGCTTGTTGATCAGGACTGAATGAAGACTTCTTATCCTTCAAATTTTCTTTTGCATCTTTTCTCTTCTCTCATTCACCACACTTTCCCCCATTCGTAATGAATTGGTTTTGTCTATTTATAGACATGATTTACCTTTTCTTGGCTTTCTTGATTCTTGGCGTGATCCAAAATTCTCGTCAATAGATTTAAAGCAAACTCCAATATTATCTCAAAGAGATCTTCTTTCCAACTGAATAAATCAACTTTAAATCAATTACTTATCTTCGGCTTTATTTGGATGATTAAAACAATGATAAGTATCTGTTAAGCCTATTAATAGCTCTTGATAGCTAAGCATTTTGTTGTTTTTTGAACTCTCTATTTTGTCGGTCAACACTTCAGTTAGTCATCGATGATAACTGACTGTTCCATCGGTGTGACTTCAGTTGTCATTGGGATCTCTGTCCTTGTCTTTTCTATCGGGAAACACTGTAATTCTTTCCATCGGGTTACTTTGTGCTTTGTTCATCGGGCAACACTGTGACTTTTCTCATCAATATTTTTGTGCATTTTCTCACCGGGTAACACTGTGAATTTTCTCTTTTACTCTGACCATCGGTGTGCACTCTGTCGGTGTATACAGTCACTTAGTGAATACTTGACTTATATGCATTACTGATAGCATAACATTTGATTCATTGGTTCTTTTAAGTCTTTGGAAGTATTTCCATGACCATACAGATTATTTCAAGTTGACATCAATGACAACACAATACATTAACTAATTTAATGCCTTGCATGATTATCAACTTAACATCTTCAAACATTCAATCAGTTACATGTCATCAATATCTCCCTTTGGCATTGATGGAAACATACTACATTATCATACTATACTATTACTAATACAATATGAAATATACAGTTTCATCAATCTTTCATAATGTAACTAATTACAAATGTCTGAATTTCGGTAAGCTCAAATAGCTTTGATTTGATTCTTGCAGCTTTCTGTCTGTCTTCAATCCCTTCACTGGATAGATGTAGATTCTTTCTTTCTCTGATGTGATGTGTTCTCCTTCTGTGTCAAACTCTCTCCCTTTGACTATTCTCCTTTCTTGTGATGTCTCTTGTCAATAATTCTTTCTCTTTGTGTGCACTCTCCCTTTCTCATTACATCTCTCCCTTTGGATACTTCGATGGATATGATCTATCCCTGAGTTGATAATGGATATAATCTTTCTTTTTATCAGTATGATAATGAGGTATCTCTCTCCCTTTGACAGCAATGCCAAACAAACATATTTGTCAAACAAGCTTTTGACAGTGATGCCAAATGGATCCTTTCTATCCATAATATATTCCTTGAATTTCCCAATCCATCAGTAATAACTCTGGTGCTTGCAGTAGATAAATACCTTGTTGTGTATATATGTATCATTGAAGTCCATCTCTCTGCTTGCATCAACATGAATGATATTCTGATAATATATAGGCTGATGTAGCCTTCTAGTCAGCTTACTGACCAGTAGACAAGGGTCTGACCCCTAGTCTCTTTCTCAAGTACTCAAATGCATCCTTGGGCAGTGGCTTGGTGAAGATATCGGCCATTTTTTCCTTTGATTTCACATACTCAATTATCACCTCCTTTTCCTGAACTTGTTCTCTCAAATAATGATACTTGATGGCAATATGCTTTCTTTTAGCATGCATGACATGATTCTTGGAAATTTTTATTGCACTTGTATTATCACAATAGATAATTACTGGTTCTAAAATTTTCATATGCATACCTTCCAGTAACTGTTTGATCCATGCAATAATTGAGAAATTTGCAGCAGCAGCAACATACTTTGCTTCTACAATAGTTGGAGAGATGCACCCTTGCTTCTTTATGATCCACGTGACAAGTCTGTCACCCATAAAGAATGCTCCTCCAGTTGTGCTCTTCCAGTCATCAATATTTCTAGCCCAATCAACATTGGTAAAGACCTTAATTTCAAATTTTCCTTCTCTTCTATACCATAAGCCATATTCCTCGATACTCTTCAAATATCTTAGGATTCTTTTCACAGCAGTCATATGTGATTCTCTAGGATTAGTAGAAAATATTGCAACTATTCCTACTTCATGTGCAATATCTAGTCCAGTGTGTACAACATACATGATTTTTCCAATCATTGATCTATACAAAGTTTGATTTACCTCTGATGACTTGTCCTCCTTTTTCTGCTTACATCTAGTTGCCATCGGTGTTCCAACTAGTTTGGACTCTTCCATCTTGAATATTTTTGGTACTTCTTTGATGTATTTGGATTGTGTAAAGAAAATACCCTCATTTGTTGCATGATCTGCAAACCAAGAAAGAACTTGATCTCTCCAAACATAGACATCTCAAACTCTTTGCTCATTTCATTTGCAAATGATTTGCATAGCATATCATTGCCTCCAAATATGATGACATCAACAAATATCTCAGCAATCAAAATGTTAGCATCAATATCTTCCTTCAAATAAAGATTACAGTTTTCACTAGTCCTTACAAATCCAATACTTATAAGATAGGAATGAAGTCTTTCATACCAGGCTCGGGGTGCTTGTTTCAATCCATATAGAGCTTTGTGTAGTCTACATACCATGTCCCTCTTGTCTTGATCAACAAACCCTTCCGATTGTTCAATGTATACCTCTTCTTCAAGTATTCTATTTAGGAATGTAGACTTGACATCCATTTGATATACCTTGAATCCTTTATATGCAGCATAAGAAAGTAATATTTTTACTCCTTCTAGCCTAGCAATGGGTGCAAAGGTCTCTCAATAGTCAATTCCTCCTCTTGTGCATACCCCTTGCATACTAGTCTTGCTTTATATCTGGTGACTTCTCCATTCTCATTCAATTTATTCCTAAATATCCATTTTGTACCGATAACATTCTTTTCATCTGGTCTCGGTACAAGTGTCCATGTATTTTTTTTCTCTATCTTCTCAATCTCCTCATTCATAACACTTATCCATTCATCATTATCTAGTTCAGCATTGACAAATTTGGGCTCATAATCACAAATAAGACATCTTGTATTTAGAGACTTACTTTTAGTTCTCATACCAGCCTTTTATCTCCTATGATCTAGTTCTATGGATGATTCTTTCTTACATATCTTGCAAGTACAATTTCAGCTCTTTGTCTACCAGCTTGATCATCATTTTTTTCTTCATTCTGTTATCCATCACTTTGTGCATCATCTTGAGCAATATTCTGATCATCGGTATTTGCAGCCTGATGCTCGGGTGCAATGATCTGTTGCTCAGGAGCTCTATATTGTTGGTCAGGTAGAGTGTCAGGTTCCTCATTGTAAGATAACCTATTGCAGTCCTCTGGTTCTTTAGTTCTTTCCTTTTCATTCTTCTTTGCAAATTCATCTATCTTTACATTTGCACTTTCAACAATTTTGTTAGAGGCCTTATTTAGACATTTATAAGCCTTGCTCTTGGTAGAATACCCTAGAAAGATTCCTTCATCACTCTTGGAGTCAATTTTTCCATTTCTATCATCTTTTAAGATATAACACTGACTGCCAAAAATTTTGAAATAACTTACATTGGGTGTGTATCCATACCAAAGTTCATAAGGTGTCTTTTTGGTGTCTTTCTTCAATTGTACTCTGTTCAATGTATAAATAGAAGTACTGATAGCTTCTCTCGAGAAGATTTGGGTGATGCCTTTCTCTATCATCAGTTTCCTTGCACAATCAACTATCGATCTGTTCCTTCTTTTAGCAATTCCATTTTGTTGTGGTGTCCTTGGTGCAAAGACCTGTCTTCTAATTCCATGTTCATTACAAAAGTTAGTGAATTCATCTAAAATAAATTCCCCTCCTCTATCTAACCTTAAGCATTTCAATTCTTTACCACTTTTTTTCTCAACCATTGCCTTATACCATTTAAACATCTTAAATGCTTCTGATTTATCATTTAGAAACATTACTAACATCATTCTAGAGTAATCATCAACAAAGAGAATAAAATATATATCTTCATAATAACTCTTTGTCCTCATAGGTCCACATAAATCAGTATGGACTAATTCTAGAATGGCATCAGATGTATGGGTTTTTCTTTTGAAAGTAGACTTTGTCATCTTACCTTTTTGACAATTCTTACACATGATGTTGTCGGGCTTGGTCATCGTCGGTAAGCCTCTGACAATTCTATTTTTGCTAATCTTTATCATGTTGTCAAAGTTCAGATGACACAATCTTTTGTGCCATAGCCATATGTATTTTCTTGTAGCAATCAAACAAGTGGTGTCAGTATCATTCAAATAGAATAAGTTACCTTTTGTCTTCTCACCGGTGCCAATCAGATTTCCTGATTTATTGAAGATGTATTCCTTCTTATTTTCAAATGCTACTCTGTGACTTGAATTATTCAACTAAGAAACACGCAATAGATTATAATTCAATCCATTTACCCAATAATCATTTTCACATTTTATCTGGTTATTCAACATTATGGTTCCTCTACCTTCAACAAGACAAGGTGTATCATTACCCATTCTTACTGAACCACCTTTATAGTATTCAAAAGTCTCAAACTTTTTCTTGTCACCGGTCATATGGTGAGTGCAGCCACTATCCATGATCTAGACATCATTTTTACTAACTTTAGATATGAGTTTAGTTTCTACATACCTTTCTTCATCATCATCTAAATCATCTTTTACTGCCACAAACACCATCTCGATGTCTTCCTCAAATTCAGTGTCAGTGTCATCATCTTTGCATTTTTCTAGGTAACTGGCCTTCTTTCCTTTGTCCTTGTAGTCTTGGCCATCTCTTCTTTCTGATTGTCAGTAGCTTTTGTAATCACCTCTGTCAGACTTCTTTTCAAATGATCTGTCATTACTTCTATCATCTTTTTTTCTGTTAGGACATCTTGCAACAAAGTGTCCAATCTCTTTACAATTAAAACAAACAAGTGGTAATTT
>MU223733.1:359689-390342 GCA_018584345.1 Thuja plicata | reverse complement strand
TTCTTCTTCACTTTCACTATCACTATCTTTTCTCATAGTGTGTTTATGACTTGATTTACTTATTCTCAAAGAAGATTTGAATGCAGACTCTATGTTGGTAAGACACTATTATCAAAGTTATTCATCTCAAATGAAATCAGTCTTCCAATCAAACTGTCTAGAGTAACATTGCTATTTTCTACTGCTCTCATTTCTTGAATGGTATATACTCTAATAGCATTAGTAGGCAATAAGGTACTTAGAATTTTACTTACCACTGTATCTTCTTCTAGTACACCTCCAACTCCTCAAATAGAATTGACTACCTCTTTGATTATTATGTTGTACTATGTGATGTTTTTACCTTCTTTCATTTTGAGATCATCAAACTTTCCTCTAAGGATTTCTGCCTTGGCTCTCAAAACATTTTTGTCACCACCATGTAGAAGCATCAATTTGTCCCACATCTGCTTTGCAGTCTTGCAGGTTTTGACATCTTCAAATTCAACATCAGAGAGCAAGGAAGCAAGGTCTATCATCATGAAATTGTGCTCATACTTCTCTCTCATTTGTTCAACTATTGGTGCTCTTGTGGGAAACACATATTCAGTATCTAAGTATTGAGTAACATCATTTCCAATACCTGATAAGTGGAGTCTTATTCTGCTCTGCCATGAAAAAAAATTATCTTTGTTCAACTTGGGCACATCTTGTCTGTTCATCTTGTGATCTTTAGCTTAGGTATTGAAACCTTCCTTCTAAGCACACACACTCTGATACCAATTGTTAGTAACAACTGAGAGGGGGGGTGAATCAGTGGCCTCAAAAATTAATCCTTAAATCAACCCTTAAAAATTATAACCACAAATTATGTCTCTAGTTATCTTCTATCCTACAAGATGAATGCCTTGAAATAATTTTATCAATTTTCTACTTGTCAGATTGCTTTGTAAATATTTCTTCTATATGATTACCAATAAGTAGTTAACTATTTATCGAAACATAGTAAATATGTAGAGTATACTGATCAATCCATAATTGCATATGTGAAATGTAAAATAGTAAAGTAATAAGACATAAACACATAACACATGGATTTTTAATGTGGAACCCCTGGTAAGGGAAAAACCACTGGGACTGGTACCCCAAATTTTCACTCTTCTAAATTGAGCTATGTTAGGATCCAACCCTATTAAAGGTTACAAACATATTGTTAGGTGTGACCTTGTTAGAGGATTTAAAAGATAGTTTGTCACCTAGTATCTGGCATCTAATGCTACCATCCTTGATCAAACACTCACTTGGCTTGTCAATAGGTATCAGGCATATCCAATGCTAATTTCATGATCAAAATTTTTGATACTCCTTGGGATGTATCTCAATTGTAAAAAAAAATTAAGTCCTGCTCGGTTAAGAGAATTGATGCTTCAATGGTTAAACTGAAACACTAATGATCTATTCATACATACAACTATATTTCATATTTTTAGATCTACTATAATTCCATTACCTCTTTGATCAATATAATAAATTCTATACCTTTTCTCCACACTATTCTTTTATGTGATGTTGTCTCACTGTTCTTCAGTGTCTGCAGAAACTAGCTCTTTCTTTAGCTTCTTCATCAGGATTGAATGAAGACTTCTTCTCCTTCAGATTTTCTTTTGCATCTTTCCTCTTCTCTTGTTCACCACACTTTCCCCCATTCATAATGAATTGGGTTTGTCTCTTTATAGACATGATTTACCTTTTCTTGGCTTTCTTGATTCTTGGTGCGATCCAAAATTATCACCAATAAATTTAAATAAAACTCCAATTTTATCTCAAAGAGATCTTCTTGCCAAAAGGACAAATCAGCTTTAAATCAATTACTTATCTCCAGCTTTATCTTGATGATTAAAAAAATGATAAGTATCTGTTAAGTCTATTTATAGCTCTTGACAGCTAAGCATTTTATCATTTTATGAACTCCCTATTCTTTCGGTCAACACTTTAGTTAGTCATCGGTGATAACTGACTGTTCTATCAGTGTGACTTTAGTTGTCATCGGGATCTCTGTCCTTGTCTTTTCCATTAGGCAACACTGTAATTCTTTCTGTTGGGTTACTCTGTGCTTTGTTCATTAGGCAGCACAGTGACTTTGCTCGTTGGTAATGTTTTGCATTTGCTCATCGGGTAACACTGTGACTTTTCTCTTTTACTCTGATTGTCGACATGCACTCTGTCATTGTATACAGTCACTTAGTGAATACTTGACTCATATGCATTACTAATAGCATAGCCTTTGATTCATTGGTTCTTTGAAGTCTTTGGCAGTATTTCCATGACCATACAGATTATATCAAGTTGACATTAATGACAATATAATACATTAACTGATTTAATGCCTTGCATGATCATCAACTTAACATCTTCAAACATTCAATCAGTTACATGTTATCAGCTCTCATATCATATCCTGGTGTATCTTTTCCTTGATCTTAAAATCCCTCTAGACCTTCAAAATCATATTTTTGAAACTCGTCTGACCCTAAGGCATCCAAAGGATTATCATGTTCTTTTGGGTCCTCCTGATGTTTCCTAGTATTTTCTTTCTCTTTACTTCTTTGTGACCTAGTCCTCCTAACTTTTTGTGCCTCTTCTTCCTTTTCTTCTCCTTCTAGATCTTCCTACATAGTTTCTAGTCATGGAGAGACTGAAGTTATTTTCCTCTTATACATCTTCTTCCCCTTTTCAGTGGTCGGGGGAGATTGGCCAGAGGTCGATGGACCTTCACTTGATGGAGCCTACGATACCTCTACTGGAGGATCTATCTTCCATTTCATCCTTGTCTTCTTATGTCTTGGGTTGGAACCATATTCCACTGGTTGTTCATGACCATACACCATCCCTAGCTTTTGAGGTTGTTACTTTTTATACTTGTGGGTGGTAGATTTCTCCCCTCGCTGCTTATCTACTTTCTTGGGTGGCTCCATCAATGTTTTAACAGGTATCGGGCTCATCTTGTAGGGCCTCTTAATCCATTTCTCTCTTGTTCTCATCACATGCCTTACCCAGAAATCAATATCATTGTTTTCATCCTTAGCAATCTCTGCGTTCATGATAGGCCTATCATATATCTTTTCATCTGTATAAATGGCTTCCAGGACCTCGTATGAATCATACTCCCAAACCTTTTGGGGAATTGGAGTCTTCAAGACTTTCTTTTCCAGAGAAAGAGGCATTCTACAATAATCCCAAATTCTGACCTCATGGTCATCTATAGAGTTCATCAAGTGATCTTCTAAGCTTGGTTCATGAATGTAGAACTTGCCAATAATATGTTTGTACGTGCCTATAGGGTTGAATCGAGCCCACACTGTCTTGTAAAGTTACAGAGGGAAGTCATCCCATTCAAAGGCCAATTATTTGTAGACCTTCATATCTTATAGGGTATATGGGCCTAGTGAGATAGGAAAATCCCAGCAATGCTTCTTCTTATGCTTTATATGCTCATAATCATCTGCAAGATGCCTGGCCATCTACAAGATGATTATCCAGTCGGATGGATACCTGGGTAGCTTCTTTGGTTTTAAAGTTGGTCCTGCTACCTGGAAGTAATTAAATGTTTTAAATTGTATATAATAGTCCCCAATTGCCCTTACCTTGGTAGCTGCCTCTTCTGACATCCTTTTTGCAAAGTCACCTTCAATAGATCGGATGACTGCAAATATGAAAGCATCGTTGACTATCCTGTAATCAAGGCAATCTTCTGGCATATTTTCTCTCTTCATTAATTGAGGGTACATAATGTGGGGCCAAGAATTTGGTTCATTTATGCTTCCCCTCTTGGTAAGACCTGGATAGTCTGCCTGTGTCACCAATAGGTATACTATATATGTGTTCATGTAGAACTTTGGGTTGTGCTTTACTGCCACCAATTACTCATCCAATCTATCACTGATGATGGAATCCTAGTTGAACCTTGCTTTATGGCCTCTGATCCTTTCAATTAATAATATCATCCAGGGTTCAAATGGGATGGATTGAGGAAGTCCATAAACTTGGCTTATCAATGTTACAGCCGCCTGGATATCATCTTTTAAGTATCCTCGTCGGAGGTCTACCTTATCCAACATGTTCTCTGGGAGAGGTTGCTTGAGGTAGTCATTGTTTACAATCTCATAGGCTTCCTTCTCTTTGTTGTTGGACCACTGGAGACCCTTTCTAATGTAGAATTTTTAGAAATTTTTTATTCCTTTATGGATGTGGAAGACCTCCTCTATGATATCTAGCCTTATATCTATTACTACCTACCCCTCCGTGTTTCATACTACTCTCTCATCTGAATTGTAATGGTTGGCCAAGGTTATAATCAACTTTGATGATGAGATAGCTACAGGGTGGGCTACTGCATTCACCAGGCTAGATAGGACTAGTGTGGTCCAATCCTTAGATCTCCCTGCTGGCTGGGAGCATTGCACTAGGAACTAATCCCAGTCTACATTCCCGATGTTAGTATCGGTGATCTCCACGTGTTTTTTCCTGACCATTGAAGCTAGGGGATTCCCCTTGTATTGGTATTTCATTGGAGATGTTGTCTTTTGTAAAGGCATCCCTACATGGAGAATGCAAGTATCAGTATCTTATTGAAGAAAAACTAAAATAAAGTTGATTAATCTAAGAAGATAGAGGCAAATAGCTCTTTAAGTAGCCAGGAATGCCTCTTTCGCATTTTTGGCCTTTTCGGGTTTTCAGGCGCCGAAAACTGGTTCGAAGTCTGAAAAGGCCAAAAGTGTGAAAGAGGCAATTGTTGATGAGTAAGCTTTGTTATTCTTTCAGCATGAGAAATCCTGAAATTTTCTACGATCGCTAAAAGTCTGAAATGGCCGAACTCTGAAAGTCTAAAATCCTATGATTTTGGGGGCCGAAAACCTATGGCAAGGGCCACGTCTGGAAAACCACAAAAACCCTAACCTAAAAAATGGGAGAGACCTAACTCAAATTGACAAGGAGGGACTCCCTGCTGAGTTTGAAAGTGTCCACAAGGCCCTAGGAGACCCCGAGGTGTGGAGGTGAGCACAAACTAGGCTGGACAAGCACCAAGTGCAAAGAAACCCTAACCTAAACCCAGAAGAGGAAAGAAAAAAAATTGAAGCACAAGGTAGGAACCTACCTTGACTGAGCATGGAGTAGAAGAGGATGACACAGTGAATCTTGAAGGTGAGGGGTGATCAATCACAAGGGGCGAGGGAAAAATCTCCAAAGTCGCGAGCTCTTGAAATGCCAGGATGAAAAGAAAACAAAGTGAATAAATGCGGGCCCTTTCTCCACTTTATAACTAGTGGGTGGAGTTGGTGTTTTCAGACCTTTTAGCCTCTGAAACACTGAAAATTTGGAGGTAAACACCTTCAGCCTTTCGGTGTTTTCAGAGGCCAAAACACCGAAAGTTTAGGTTTTTGGCCTTTTGGCCATCTCAATATTTCGGAGACTTGGGTCCTCCGAAAGGACAAAAGGGCTGAAAGGCCAAAAAAATGTCTTCTCTCTATGTTAATGAACTGACAACCCTTCAATGGGACTGAACTGTTGGGGACTGAGAAAGGGGCAAATGCGAGAAGACCAAAAGGACAAAAAAGGAGGGTCCCCATGGTCAGAGGACCAAAAATGGGGTGTGTGTTGTGGACCCACAAAAAATAGCCCCAACAAAAGGAGGAATGACCAAGGCATTTCTTTACCATCAATACTCTTCTAGGCTGTGGCTTTGTAGCAGAGAGAAACCAAAAGGTGCTGGTGCTGACCATATTTCACTGACTTCCAATCTGAGGCTTTTCTACCTGTTTCCAAGTGTGTGTTCTCATGAATTTATTTCTTGACTTTTGATTGTGGTAACCGGAACATTTTCCAGCTAATCCCAACCTACGCCAATTAGTTGACCAGGGTTTCCCAGAAAGAGCTTTGCTACCAGTCAAGCATTCATAGCCCCGACAAAGTTTTCACCAAATCCCAAGTATAACCTTGCTCTACTGCCATTCGGGCATTCATATCCCCAATAGAGGTTGTCATAGTCACCCAAGTCCATTTTTTCTGCTTAGGCTGTATCTTTCCTGCTTTGAGAGTTCTATTTTTGGGACACTCATTTTATTTCTCCCATGTGCTTTTAAAATGTATCAAGTCCCAGGTGTTCATGTACTCCTTTGTGTTTAGGTCCATGATAGTAATTAATTTTCTTCCTATTTCCCTTTTTTATTTGACTAGAGAAATGATTAGGTTGTGCCACCTGGATCCCACACTTGTGACCTCTTTGGGACACTTTTCTTTTCATGTGCTTCTTTTCGCTCTCTCTCCAGCTATTTATTTCTTCTTTCTATTGCCTCTGCATCCATTCAGACCTAGGTTCTAGGATCGGTGGGTACCCGAATCCACACACTAAAGTTGGTCACAACTGACAAACACTTAGGGAACCAACACTCTTGAGTGTTGTCTCTTAGTGTGTTTTGTGATCAGGATGACCTATTTTTAAACTTCTTCTTTTCGGTCAATGATAGTTGTCACCACTTCATCTTTTGGAGTGTTCTTTGCATTGTAGGCTCCCTTGATTAATTTGAATAAGAAATACCTTTGCTCCAATTTATGGACTACATTGGAATGGACCCAAAACACACTGACCCAAAAATACAAATGAGCCCCGACAAAAAGGAAAAAAGGCAACCACAAATGGGAGAAAGGACTGACGACAAGGACAACGAAGAAAAAGAAAAGAAACAAAAGGAAGAAAAAGGGACTATGGTACAAGGGACTGAAGGCAGTCCCATTTAGGATCCAAAGTAATGTTTGAGGAATTGTCCATTGACTGGAAATGGGGTCAACTCTTCATTCAATGTGTTGATCCTAAAAGTGTTTTCCCTCAGGATCTCTGATATTTGGTAAGGGCAAGTCTATAATCTTTGGACCTTGGTGTGGCTACCCGACTTTTCTTTCACCTTATCCCACATGAGGAAAAGGTTAGAGATCCTGAAGGCTTTAATGGTAGCTCTCTTGTTGAACCACCTATTGACTATGACTTGATGCTTTGATACATGTTCAAGGGCCAATTTTTGTTTCTCCTCTAGATTAAGAAGATTCATGAGCCTGACTTGCACTCAATCTTCCCCTCCCACATATTGGTCCATGAATCTTAGAATTGGGATTTTTAAGTTCATAGGGAAAATTAGTTGCAAGCCATAGACTCATTAGTACAGGGATGTCCCCAGGGCACTCTTGATCCTTACGCGATCAGTCCACAAGGCATATTTCAGTTGTCTGTGCCAATCCCTAGGATTGTCATCTAGGAGGTGTTTGATCACTGTCGTTAAGTTCTTGTTTGTAGATTCTGCTATGTCATTGCCTCGTGGATAATAATTTGAAGATAATTTGAGGATTACCCAGTTTTAGAAGGCCCATTATGTGAGTAAGGCAGAAGAGAAAGAGGGAGCATTGTCACATACCAAATAGAATGACATCCCAAACCTAGTTATGACACGCTCCTTCAAGAATCTGGTCACGACCTCTGTAGTTCAATTCTTTAGTGCTTGAGCCTCCGTCTAGCATGTGCAGTAATCGGTAGCTATCAAAATGAACTTGTGTCCTACAAATGAAGGGGGGTTAATCACTCCAAAAAAATCTAAGCCCCATTGGGAAAATGGGCGTACCTCATGTACTGGTTGTAAGGGCATTATGGGATTTCTCTCTCAAGTTGTGCTGGTTTGGTAAGTGTGGCAATACCTCACATGTTCGCTGGTGTCTTTGAATATTGTAGGCCAAAAATATCCTTCCCTTAATATTTGGTGATCAGTTGCCTCAGCGGATCCATGTCCCATTCCGTATTTGTCATAGAAATCTTCTAGGATTTGTTTTTCCTCAAGTCTGTCTAAGCACCTTAGGTACAGACCCTCGTAATTGCATTTATATAGTTTTCCATTCTTCAACATGTAGGAGCTTCTTTTGATTTGCAAATCTCTTTTCTGGAAACCATTCATCTCCTATGGGCAATGATTATACAACAAATAGTACACTATGTGCTGATACCATACATCAGTGATCACACCTTGATTGCAGTAGGTTTGGTAGACCGATCCTTCTTCAACCTCGGAGATCAGCTTTGTCAGACCTTGGCCCCTTACTAGCTTCATATTTTGGATCTCTAGGTCAAACTCTTGGAGGATTTCCATCCATTTTCCTCTTCTCTCTCCTAGCTCATTCTGCATCAAAATAGACTTCACAGCTATGTTAGGAACTATCCCAATGACTTTACTCCTCAAGATATAGTGTTGGAACTTCTTTACCACCTTGACAAGAGAAAATGAATGTTTTTCCAAGTTAGGGCACCTGATCTCAACATCTTTGAAAGGGAAAATCATGAAATCTATGGGTCTTTCATCTTCACAGTTCTTCTTTTGTGTGAGGATGCATGCGCATGAATGTTCTGATGCAAAAGAGTAACCTTTGAAGGGAATGGTGTAGTTAGGGCTGATAAGAACCAGTGTCGTGGCAATGGCATTTTTTTATCTCCTCAAAATACTTATTGGTTAGGAGAGTCCATTCAATCATGACGTCTTTCTTGAGCATGTGATTTAACAGTTTTACTATCTCTGTGAAACCACTAATGAACTTCCTTACGAAGTTGATCTTCTTGGAGAAAGATTTATGTTCTTTGTGGCTATGTAGCAGTGTCAAATTTAGAATAACCTCTATCCTTTAGAGGTCTATAGCTACTCCCCTTTTGGAGATAATGTGTCCCAAGAGCTTGCCTTCCGTTACCCCAAACATGCATTTCTTGGGATTTAAGGAAATCCCAAATTCCCTGCATCTTTGAAGGAATTTTCTGAGATCATTTATGTGGTCAGCTCTTTGCTTTTAGAAAACCATGAGTTCATCCATGTAGATGATAATAAAGCTCCCAACTAGTCCTTTGAAATCTATGTCTATTTCCCTCTGAAAAGTGGCCCCATCATTAATCAGTCTGAAAGGCATCCATCAGTAGGCGAAGGTTCCCCATTTAGTTTTGAATGTTGTTTTTAGCCTATCTTCCTCTTGCTCCATCACCTAGTTGTAACCAGAGTAACCATCTAGAAATGACATCATTTGAGACCCATTGACTTTTTGTAGCACTTCATCGAGAGATGGTAGTGGATAATTATCCTTTTGAGAGGATTTTTTGAGATTTCAGAAGTCTACGCATAGTCTGATCTCTCCAGTTTTCTTTCTTATGGGTACTAGGTTTTCAACCTAAGTAGAATGTCAAATCGGGAAGATGATTCTGGCATCAAGAAACTTTTGGACTTCCTTTCGGATTAGGGGCTCCATGGTAGGGTTCACTAGTCTTTGTCATTGCCTGAAAGGCTTGGAATCTGGCTTTAGAGGGATTTTGTGTACTATGATTGAGGTGTCATATGTCTTCAATTCCTCGTAGCTCCTGGCTATGACATCCTATTATTCCATGAGGAGCTAGACCATTCTCTCCTTTTCTTGTTTAGTTCCCACCTTCCCAATGTGGACCTCTCTTGGTTCTTCTTTCATGCCAAGGTTGTGTGTCACATTCTTTACCATGAGGGGTTATGTCTTGGCGCCTCCTTACTACAGTTTTGTCACTGTCAAAAATCCTCTCTAGTTCTACAATTCCTTTGGGTATGGCATTGGTCCTCAGATTTATGATGCCTTGATCATTAGGATCTTCAGGTTTAATATCTTCTTCACCTCCCTTCTCCTCATATATTATATGTTTCTCAAACACACCAGCACACATGATGAACTCCAAGATGTGTTGATCATCTTGGAAGACTTGAAAATTAGTGATGTTGTCTGGAATGGCCGGGGCTATGACGAGCTCAACTGAGAATTTATTTAGCTTGGATTTCTCCATTAGATGCAATGAACTAGCTGATACAGCTAGGGCGTTGGTGACAACATTTTTTCTCCTTGGGATGGTTTTGATGTTAAAAGCTTCAAAGTCGTTGATTAGGTCCCATGCTCTTTTCTGATAAGCCGAGAGCCTTTTATCATTGCAAGTATACTGACTATGGATTCGCTTGACAACCAATTGTGAGTCCCCTTCCACTGTTAGTATCTTTATCCCCTTTTCATGGGTTAAGAGGTGTCCCCAGACCAGTCCTTCATACTCTACAACATTGTTAGTGCATAGAAATTGTAACCTATAAGCAGCATAGAAAGACTTACCTCTTGGGTTTACCAGTTTAATTTCTGCACCTGCTCCCTGTTTATACTTGGAGCCATCGAAGCTTAGTTTCCATATCTGGGGTTGCTTAGTGGATCTTTAATTGGGAGGATTATTTCTAGGAAGGTCCTTGGTCTTGAGTTTCCTCCTTTCCCCCCAATCACTGTCAGAAGAAGTTAACTTTCCTAAATTTTGGGTTATGTTTGGGTTTGAGGGATTCATCACCTTTACAGCCTGTGTCTTCGTCCATTTCTTTGTAAGGGGGAAACACCCTGCCATCCAAGGTACTCCAGTCACCGAGTAAATTCAAGGCAAGACTTTTTTCATCAGAGTTTGACCCACCATCCTGATCTTGTTTTGGAGTGATTATATTGACTAGGCTGACTATCTCTGGCCCGGTGTTACTCTTGTCTTCGATCTCTAGGATATCCTCTTTTATTGTCAGATTTTCAGATAGCTTACTTGATAGGGAGATCTGAGTCAATACCCATGATAATGCTTCCTAGGAACTGGGGCATGTGAACTTAGAATGGCTAGCCCAGTGTAGTTGGCAGTACCCTGGTAGTAGCAAAATATTAGGGTCTACGTCTTGTCCTAGATGTCGTAAATTGGCTGTCTTGTTGTTGATGAAACTCAGGAAGATGTCATCACCAATATTTAACTCAAGGAGACCTTGGATGGAACTATGGTCCAACTCTTTGCCTTCTTGGATTTAGAACATGAGGATGTCTTCCATCCAATAAGTGCCCAAATCTGTCTGGGTGAATAGGACTTCATTCGGGGAATTGTACTCAGTGATCATCCTTTTCAATTTAGGCTCCACATCTATCTTGATTTGGTTATTCAAACCTCTCCATGGTAGCCACAGCTGGGTGAAATCTGTGGAGAGCCATCCTCTTAAGCACTTGGTCCATACTCGACTTAACAGCATCCCATAAGTCTTGGGTATGTCTACTATATGCACGTCTATGTGTTCTTGTATCCTAGGATCTGCTACCAGCTAGATATGGACATCTTTGAGCACACCAATCACTTTGACCTCAATCTTATCCATTTTTATGACCACTCAGTTTGTTACTTGGGGTGCCATTCCCAACTTTTGGCAGATTGTCAGGCGCATGACGTTGTAAGAAGCTCCTAAATCAATCAGGCAATTATGTAGGTTCTATCCAAACATCTGTAAACTGAGTAAGAATGGTGGGACCTCCGTTCTATCTTTGTACATGGCGGGGAAATCCTCAGATGTGTATATATTAGATGTAGGTGTCCTTGTACTATTGGTTGATGGACTAGGCTTTGAATGGTCTAGAGATTTCAGAAGGGCCTCCTTCTAGGATGGGCAACCTTGCAGCAATTTGAACATGGATATGTTCGCTTTAGTTTTATTTAGATCATCGACTGTGCTATACTTGTTATTTGACCATGTCGCACCTTTGTAGCCAGCATATGTGCTTGATGTAGGCAGTGTGGGAGTATTAGGACCTTTAGGAGGCATGGGTTTATTATTGGCCTGGGGATCCGGTGGGGTTGGTTATTTGGCTAGAGGTATGCCATCGGTGAGAGGTTCCTTTCTGCTCCAAAGGTTGTACGAGTTTCATTGATCATTTTGGAAGGCATGTACTTTGGAAGACTTAGGTTCATTTTCTCTTTGAAAGGGGAACACGAAATCCTCTTCTCCTGCAAAGGCATCTAGGCCTTCCCCTTTTCTAGACTCATAGGATTCAAACATCTTGGCATTAAATTTCACCAGGGGCTCCTCTAAATTCTGGATGTAGTGATCATGGGAGTTATTTCCATACCCATCATTGCCTTGGCGGGGATTTGGAGTCCTGATAAAATTAGCCTCTGATGCATCATAGGTGTTAGTGTTGTCTACCGAGATGCTTCCATTATTGGGTCTGGTGTTCCATGGCCTGTTTGGCCTTTTCTTCCCAAATGTTTTCTCCAGCGTGTTGTTTTTTTGTACATGTTGAAATTTTGGCTTGGATTCTGAGGGTACATACTTGAACCAGCAAGTGTTCGTTGGTATCCACATTGGTTTTGGGATGGATTTAACTTCATCTGGGTGAGCTTGTTGGTGATTTTTGATAAGGTCTTCTTCACGGCATCCAGCTCAAAGGCCATGAGAGTATCAGGATCTGCTTGGGGTACGGTTCTCTACTCTACAAACATTGTTTTATGAACCTCGTAACCTAGATAAGTAATAGATGGGGGTACGACTGTGAATGGTTGCGATGTAATGGGATTCAACATAGTTGCATGAGTGGTCAAAACTTGATTACTTTTTGCAAATGGATGTGGGACAGCAAGGTTACCCATGGTAGGTACTGCTGCATATCTTCCTTCTTGCAGTTCCATTTTCTAGGAAAATATGACAACTTCATTGTACACCTTTTCCATCGTATCTCTATCTGCCAGGGGAAGCCTTCTTAGAAAGATTGAGGTGAAAGGGTCCAAATCTTTGAGGTACACTTGTATAATAGCTTCATTTGGTATGGTGTAAGGTGCTTCCAGCTTTTGATGCATTTTTTTAAAATGACAGTTAAACATAGTGATGGGCTCCTTCAAATCTTTCCTCGTTGTAATGAACTGGTGATGTTTCATAGAGGGGTCCACATGCAACTTGAATGGATTGAGGAATTTGGTTTCAAATTCATTCCATGTGGAGATAGACCCTTGTGGCAAGTTCAGGTACCAATTGTATGCAAATTCTCCTCGATTGTATGGGAATAGACGACAAACAATGTCTTGGTGGATAATCTTTTTACGGTTACAAATTTCTTTGAGGGTGCGGATGTGTTCTTCTATTGTTCTTGATTCACCATATATGAATCATGTGAAAAAATTCTTTGGATTTTTGGGTAACTCATGGAGATGCCCAACAAAATTTAAAGGTGAGCTTGTTCCGTTGGTGAAAAATGCCATCAGACGAGGTTGCTACAAATTCTGATTTTGCATGTTCTAATTTTGGTTTACGGTTGCTATGACAGTTGGGGCAGTGATATGTGACTGTTGTCCAAGAGAATTCTAAGACTTAGTAAGGTGATGAGAGGATTTTTCTTTGGTCTTCCCTTTGTCATTGCAAGCTCTACAATGTTGGGTGAGTTCAAGGAACTCGCCTCTCTTCGGAGATGATCTAAGCACTCGCTCAAATCTCTCTAGAGAGAAAGATCCAATGTTATCTAGATTTTTAGTCTTGAGGCCCTCCTTCTAGGACCACTTTTGTTGAGCATCATTTTGACACAAGCCAACTTTCTAAGATCTCAAGGCTCAATTTCTTCTCTTGAAAGAATAGCGGAGTTATTCCCAAGGTTCTCCAGGGTCGGGTCACAACCTTCTTGGTTACTCAGTTGAAGATAAATGTGAATGCTCATGAGGAGGCCTTTGCTGGTTCATTCAAGACATCAAACTAAAAAACACTTTAGTTCTTTTTGGTATTTTCCATTTTTAACATATATGGGTGTTTGTAAATAAAATGCAATTTTGTATTTTTTCCAATATTTTAGACTTTTAGAATTGAAAGAAGAATGTAATAGAGAATAGAGTAACGAGGAAATAAAACAAATGACCAAAAATGAAATCCTACAGACATAAACCACTGTAAAATCTTCCTTGCGAATTGAATTATGGGGAGATTTAGAACAAACCCAGGAAGCACAAATCAGACAAAGTCACAATTCACTACCCCACGGATGCAAGCATTTGGAGATAATATATTCACTCGTGCAAGATATTCAAAATCCCTCAGATCATGAAGCCACCAAGATGTGCACACCCACAAGAAAGATTTATCATTAAGCCCAAAGATGATCTCTTCCACGCATTCGTCACACCAAGGTAATCAAACAACAACAAACTCCAACTAAAGAAATGTGAATTTGAAACACAATAAACAAGAGGCTCTCTGAAAGTAATGAATACTATAAGCATACATTCAATAATTTATAATAGGTAGAAGCAATTCACACACCATGAATGAAACACCAAATGTGTATCTTTATTGTATTAGGAATTCAACCCTTTACATTTATTTTTTTATTACAATATATAGAGCTTCTAATTAAATACTCTGAATTCCCAAAATTAGGGCATTAGAGAGTCTAAATTAATGAATATAAGTTAAACTAAAACTTTGCTGAAAGGAAACTACTATTAACTAATACTAGATAACTTGCATGGATTCTTGAATCCATTTAGAATTAGTTTTCCCATGCAAGGAGGGCCAAACTTACCAAGAAGAGAAAGAAAAAAGGTGGGTTTCTTCTGAGAACTTGGTGTCTTCTTTTTGCTTCTTGGAGTCTTTCTTGGAATCTTCATCTGGAGGCTCTTCTGGCAGTGGAGACTGATAGGGGACCCTTAGTCCCACAAAAAATTAACTCAATTTAACCATCAATCTGATCTGGAGTTCAACTGGTGTGCAAAAATATGATCTCGCTGGAAACACCCAAATTTTCAGACCCTGACCCCTACTCTGAAACTTTTAGTGCCCCAAAAATTTTAAGTGTTTTTAAAACATAATTCGTAGGAGTCTGAAGTTTCATACTTGTCAGAGGCTGAAAAGGCCAAAATATTTGGGAGGCCAAAAAGGCCAAAAAACTGGAGGGCCAAAAGGCTAAAAAATTGGAGGGCTGAAAGGCCAAAAAAACTAGAGGGTCGAAAGACCGAAAGGCTGAACTTGTCGTAGTAGAAAATGGCCAAGTGTAGAAACTACCCTACTGACTCACCGAGTGGAATTTGTGATTTTAGTCAAGAAAAACCTCTGGATGGGCTACTCTGAGCCTATGCACTATCTTCTAGACCTCTTCATAGTTGATCTCTTTCCTCTTTACCTTGGTGACCTTTCATTCTTACTTCTCTCTGAAGATAGTCAATTCAGAAGCGAAGAACTTGATCTCTTCTTCATGCTCAGACATTATCTCCATTTCTTCTTTTAGATAGAACATCTGGTGTAAGGCCTCCTTGGTGCTAACACTGGATAGAATATCCCTAAATTGTTGAACCACTTCCTTTGACAGCCGTAGGGTAAGTTTATCTTGGTCCCTATATAAGTTGAGGCCAACACCTGTAAAGAAGACATCCATCTCTTTTATCCACTCTAAAAATTCCTCATGCTTTCCTGCTATGGAGGCCAAATATCTCTTGTAGACCTTGATTTTCTTAGCTATTAGCTTGATCTATGCCCTGAATTTTTCTAGTTCCTCTCCCTCATATATATTTACTAGTATCTAGAAACTTTGTTTCAAGGCCTCGTTCTATTCCATCAATGATTTTATGGTTTCTTCATCTTTACTCATGAACCCTAGAGTGTGTTGAGCCCAAAGCCTGCCACTATCTTGCTCCCTTCTCTAGTGGGTTCACCCAAGTCCACCTCCTTGAATGTCTAGTGTTCCGATGTGGCTAATGTTTGAGAAGTTCTCATGGGAGGAATTTCTATCTGTACCTTCCAATGACCTTTGATGTCTTGTGTGACATAATATATTGTCCTTGTAGGCACACTAGTTTTTATTTGTTGGAAGGCTTGCCCTATAGATTCCATACTCATTTCTTCCCCTTCTACCTCATCGATATAATTCCTTCTCTTAAGATGGATTTCTTTGGTATACCAAGTAGGTTTACCAGATGTAGTCACTGGCTCATATGGGGCAACATGGAGGATAGGCGCTAAGTTTTGAGATCCTGAGGTTACTCCTCCCTCTGCCTCTTTCTCTTGTGCCTTTTCTTGTTCATCTCCTCCTACATCCATCCCTTCCCCGTGTATTTCTTCTTTTCCCTTTTCTTCTTCTGTCTTATCTTCTTCCATTGTTCTACCTTCCTCTTCTTTGTCTTAGCCTTCATCCTTCACTGAATTGATCAATATTTATGAATTAAGACCAGTCATGGCCTCCAGTGTGGTCTTGAAGGGTGATACCTCTTCCATACTTACTGCCCTTTGGGGGGTCGGGGTGGAGCAAGGCAAAGGGAATGATGGCGGTGGAGTAGGTGTTGGAGTTGGGATTAGGACGGGAGATGGGGAAGTAGAAGTGGAAGGGGGTGGAATTGGTGTTAGAGCTGGGAACAATGGTGGTGGAGTAGGAATCAGAGGCGGCTAAGAAGTTGGTGGAGTAGGGTTGTGAGGTGGTGGAGTAGAAATTGAACTCTCTTCTACCACTTTGTATGTCTCTATGTTCTATGCTACCCTCGTATCCTGGGTCTCAAGTCCTTGGGCTGAACTAGAGCTTATCTCTGTAGTGGACACATTCACTAAGGAATAGGTGAACTGGGTTGGAGGTGGAGTGAGGGTCACTTGGGGTTGAAAGAGGGATGGGGCTCCAGTATCATATCCTAGTGTATCTTTCCCTTGATCTAAAAAGCCCTCTAGACCTTCAAAATCATATATTTGAAACTCTTCTGACCCTAAGGCATCCAAATGATTATCCTATCTTTTGGGTCCTACTGATGTTTCCTAGTAGTTTCTTTCTCTTTCCTTCTCTTTGATCTAGTCCTCCTGACTAGTTGTGACTCTTCTTCCTTTTCTTCTCCTTTTGGATCCTCCTACACAGTTTCTAGTCATGGAGAGACTGAAGTTCTTTTCCTCTTATACGTCTTCTCCTTTTCAGTGGTCAGAGGAGATTGGCTAGAGGTGGATGGGACTTTACTTCATGGAGCCTACAATACCTCTTCTGGAGGATCTATCTGCCCTATCATCCTTGTCTTCTTATGTCTTGGGTTAGAACCATATTCCACTGGTCGTTCATGACCGTACACCATCCCTAGCTTTTGAGGTGGTGCCTTTTTATACTTGGGAATGATAGATTTCTCCCCTCACTGCTTATCTACTTTCTTGGGTGGCTCCATCAATGTTTTAACAGGTATTGGGATCATTTTGTAGGGCCTCTTAATCCATTTCTCTATTGTTCTCATCACATACCTTGTCCAGAAATCAATATCATCATTTTCATCCTTATCATTCTCTGCGTTCATGATAGGCCTGTCATATATCTTATCATCTGTATAAATGGCTTCCAGGACCTCGTTGGAATCATACTCCCAAACCTTTTGGGGAATTAGAGTCTTCAACGCTTCCTTTTCCAGGGCAAGAGGCATTATACAATAATCTTAGATTCTAACCTCATGGTTATCTATACAGTTCATCCAGTGATCTTCTAAGCTTGGTTCATGAATGTAGAACTTAGCAATAATACGGTTGTACGTGCCTATAGGGTCAAAGCGAGCCCGTATTGTCTAGTAAAGCTACAGAGGGAAGCCATCCCATTCAAAGGCCAATGACTTGCAGACCTTCATATCTTGTAGGGTATATGGGCCAAGTGAGATAGGAAAATCCCAACAATGCTTCTTCTTATGCTTTATATGCTTGTAAGCATCTGCAAGCTGCCTGGCCATCTCCAAGATGATTATCCAGTCAGATGCATACCTGGGTAGCTTCTTTGGTTTTAAAGTTGATCCTGCTACCCGGATGTAAGTAAATGTTTTAAATTATATATAATAGGCCCTGATGGCCCTTACCTTGGAAGCTACCTCTTCTAACATCCTTTTTGCTAAGTCACCTTCAATGGATCAAATGACTGCAAATATGAAAGCATCGTTGACTATCCTATAATCATGGAAATCTTCTGGCATATTTTCTCTCTTCATTAATTGAGGGTACACAATGTGGGGCCAAGCATTTGGATCATTTATGCTTCCCCTCTTGGTAAGACCTGGGTAGTCTTCCCATGCCGCCAACAAGTATACTATATATGTGCTCATGTAGAACTTGGGGTTGTGCTTTACTTCCACCAATTGCTCATCTAATTTATCACTGATGATGGAACTCCAGATGAACCTTGCTTTATGGCCCATGATCCTTTCAATTAATAAGATAATCCAGAGTTCAATTTGGATGGATTGAGGAAGTCCATAAACTTAGCTTATCAATGTTACAGCCGCCTGGATATCATCTTTTAAGTATCTTCGTTAGAGGTCTATCTTATTCAACCTATTCTTTGGGAGAGGTTGCTTGAGGTAGTCATTGTTTACAATTTTATAGGCTTCCTTGTCTTTTTTGTTGAACCACTGGAGCCCCTTTTCAATGTAGAAGTTGTAGAACTTGTCGATGCCTTTATGGAGGTGGAAGACCTCCTCTATGATATCTGGCCTTATATCTAGTACTACCTGCCCCTCCATGTTTTAGACTAGTCTCTCATCTAAGTTGTAATGGTTGTCCAAGGTTATAATCAGCTCCAATGATGAGACGGCAACAGGGTGGGCTGCTACGTTCAATAGGCCAGATAGGACTAGTGTGGTGTAGTCCTCAGATCTCCCTTCTGGATGGGAGCATTGCACAAAGAACTGATCCCAGTCTACATTCCCAATGTTAGTATCGGTGTTCTCCACATGTTCTTTTCAAACCTTTGAAGCTGGGGGATTCCCCTTGTATTGGTATTTCATTGGAGATGTTTTCTTTTGTTCAGGCATCCCTGCAAGGAGAATGCATGTATTGGTATCTTATTGAAGAAAAACTAAAAGAAAGCTGATTAATCTAAGAAGACAGAGGAAAACAACTCTTTAAGTAGCCAGGAATGCCTCTTTTGCATTTTTGGCCTTTTCAGGGTTTTGGGTGCCAAAAAATGGTTTAGAGTCCAAAAATGTCGACAGTGCGAAAGAGGCAATTGTTGATGAGCAATCTTTGTCAGTCTTTTGGCATGCGAAAGCCCAAAATTTTCTGCGGACATCAAAAGTCTAAAATGGATGAACTCTAAAAGTCCAAAATCCAACGCTTCTGGTGATTCAAACTTGTCAGACTTTCAGACCTCCGAAAGGCTGAAAAGGCCAAATCTCCAATGGATACTTGGGCAACAGACTAAAAAAAATGGTTTTCAGCGTTTCAAGGGCCGAAAACCTGTGGCAAGGGCCGTGACCAGAAAACCACAAAAACCCTAACCTAAAAAAATAGGAAAGACCCAACTCTACTCGATAAGGAGGGACTCCCTACTAATTTTGAAGGCATCCACAAGGCTCTAGGAGACCCTAGGGTGTGGAGGTGAGTACAAACTGGGCTGGACAAGCACCAGGTTCAAAGAAACCCTAACCTAAACCTAGAAGAGGAAAGAAAAAAAAGAGAAGCACGAGGCAGGAACCTACCTCGACTAAGCATGGAGTGGAAGAGGATGACACAAAAAATCTCAAAGGTGAGGGGTGATCAATCACAAGGGGTGAGGGAAAAATCTCCAAAGTTGCGAGCTCTCAAAATGCCAGGATGAAAAGAAAATAAAGTGAATGAATGTGGGCCCTTTTCCACTTTATAACCCGCGGGCAGAGTCGGTGTTTTCATACCTTTCGGCCTCCAAAACACCAAAAATTTGGAGGTAAACACCTTCAGAATTTTGGTGTTTTCGGAGGCCGAAACACTAAAATTTTGGGTTTTTGGCCTTTCATCCATCTCAGTATTTTGGGGACTTGGGTCCTCTGAAAGGCTGAAAAAAATGTCTTCTCTCTGTATTAATGAACCGACAACCCTTCAATGGGACTGACCTTTTGGGGACCAAGAAAGGGGAAGACGTGAGAAGACCAAAAGGAAAAAAAGGGGGGGTCCCCATGGTCAGAGGACCAAAAATGGGGTGTGACGTAGACCCACAACACATTCTTTTGTTCAACTTTTTTGATGAATTAAGTGACATATTTGCATGAAAGTAAACTGATTTGAAAGGGTTTAACCCAAAATTATCCCATAATACCATTGAGTTAGAATCCAATACCAAACCAGAGAGATAGAAGTAAAGGCCATTAAATCCAAAGTTAGAGCCTCTTATGCATAAAGAGATAGACAAGTTGATTGAAAGCAACATAATTTTTCCAATCAAATATACTTAATACATCCCTAATCTTGTGTCAGTTAGGAAGAAGAATAGGGAAATTCAACTTTGTGAAGATTTTCATGATCTGAATAGGGCCTCATTGAAAGATCACCATCCTTTTCCTTCTATGGAGAAAATCCTACAAGTAGTTTCAGGATCTGAAAGTTTTTCATTATTGGATAGTTATTCTAGCTACAATCAGATATTGGTAAATGAGGAGGATCAATTCGAAATATCTTTTACTACAAAGTGGGGAACCATAGCATATAAAAAGATGTCATTTAGTTTGTTTAATGCAGGGGATACCTTTCAAAAATCTATGGATATGGCTTTTCATGGTTTAATGTGTAAGATTGTTTTGGTTTACCTTGATGATGTCACTATTTTCTCCTGGGAAGAAAATGATCATTTGGATCATCTCAGGCAGATCTTTATAAGATGCAAGGAGTTTGGGGTATCTTTGAATCTAAAAAAGTGTGTTTTTTTTCCCAGAGGGAAGATTACTTGGATACATAGTGTCAAAAAAGGGTATTACTATAGACCCTAAAAAGATAAAGACCATTTTAGAGCTTCCTCTACCAGTGCATAATTTTTTTTTGCAAATTTTTATTGGAAGGATCAACTTTGTTAGGCGGTTCATCCCTGATATTCTTGATTTTTTAAGTCCCCTAACTACTATGTTGTGGAAGAATGTACCATTCAGCTAGACTAAGGATAGGAAAAGGAGTTTTGAGAATATCAAGTAAGTAGTAGCACCATCGCCTACACTCTTAAATCTTGATTTTCTAAAGATATTATTTTGTACAATTATGGTAACATTGATTCTATTCTGCTATGTTAGTACAACAAACTAATGAATATTTGGAGCAGCCATTAGCGTTCTTCAGTCAAGGAATGAAGGATTATGAGTTTAGGTAAACTTTTATGGAGAAGCATAATCTCACGATCGTAAGGAGCTTGAAAACATTTTGACACATGTTGTCAAACAACATAATTAACTTGATGGCTGCACATCCAAGTGTTAAGGAGTTCTTTTTGAGAAACACTAAATGTTAAGAGAGCAGGTTGGGTCACCAAGGTGATGGAGTATGATGTTCATGTCAAAGTCACCAAGTTGGTTCAAAGGAAAGGCTTGTGTGAGCATCTTGTTGATGGTGTAAACAGTGATAGAATGACAAAGAAAGAGGTTGTTTTAGCCTTACAAGATGATGAACCAACTGTTATTCCAACCCCTATACCTAGTTGGGTGCAAAAATTGAGTCATTTTCTACACAATGGAGAGTTCCCTCGGGGTTTAGACAAGGCCAAGAGAAGGTATTTGACGTTACAATCTATACCTTATGTACTTAATAATGTATTTTTTAGAAAGGATGTTTAAATGGCATTCTATTAAGATGTATCAAAACTGATATGGTGGATAAGGTGCTGCATGAATTTTATGGGGGGTCATCTAGAAGCCATTTTTTCACCAAGAGTGGCAACTCTTAAGGTGATGAAGGGTAGTTATTATTGGCCTGATTTTTTTATAGATGCACACCTATGGGTGAGAAATTGTAGGGAGTGCACTTTGTTCATAGGAAAGGAAAAGTTGGTTGTGTTACCCTTGCATCCCATACAGGTTTCATAACACTTTATTAAGTGGGGGTCAGCTTTTATTGGAGAAATTAACCCTTCATCTAGTGCAGGACACAAGTGGGTTTTAACCGCCATTAATTATTTCACCAAGTGGAATAAAGCGGTTGCACTAAAGGAAGAAAATGAGGATGTTGTTTTAAGTGTCTATGAGGAATTGGTTGGTAGATTTGGAGTACCTGAATCCATAGTTTCAAACAATGCTTTAGCCTTTGTTGGTTTTATAATTTTTGATTGGGCTGTTAGAAAAGGGATTTACCTCAATATATCGCCAAACTATTATCCGCAAAGAAATGGCCAAGTGGAATCAACCAATAAGAATCTGATCAGAGTCATAAAAAGGACCATGGATGGTAAAAAGAGAACCTAGCACACTTAGTTGAGATCAACCTTATGGGATGACATAATTATACCTAAAATATCAACTGGTCAATCACCATTTATGTTGGTATATGGTAAGGAAGATAGATTACCTATGTTCCTAGAGTTACCAGCATTGGATTTAACCAATCAGCTTGATATGATGGAAGAAGAGCCCATGATCATGAGACTAGCTCAGCTGGTTGAGCTGGAATAAGTAAAGACTAAAGTTTTGTGAAAGATTAAGCACCATCAAGCATAGGTGAGAAGGTCATTTGATAAGAAAGCATCTCCTAAAATATTTTTGGAGGGAGACAATGCTAAAATGGGATGAGTATAAAAGCAATCCTGGTAGGCATTCAAAGTTTGACTCATTTTGGAGTGGGCCTTATATCATCTCAGAATGTAAGAAACATAATTATTTTCATCTATCTATAATGGATGGAACCATGGAGCCAATCCCAATCAATGGATTTCACTTAGAGAATTTCTTTTGAGGTATGTCCTAAAGATGTACATATTAGAGCTGGTTTTTTTTTAATAAGTGTTGATGCACATTAGCTAGTTGAATTTTTGTTTTCCTCTAAGTCATGTGGTTGAGCATAGTTAGTTGGTAGTTCAACTGGTTAGTTGCTTCTAGTTGTTAGGAGGAATAAGGAGAACACTACTATAATGCACCATAATGGTAAGAGAAAGAAACCATCATATACGGCATGGAGTTCATTCCATTTACTTACATCATACATGCTCATACGTACCATTCTAATGATTTGTCACAATATTTCCAAGTTTATTTTAGTTAACTTGCAGTAAAGAGGTCTACTAAAATTTATCATACTCACATGGAGAAAAGATCTATAATACAAGACAAGATTTTTCTCGACTGTCTCATATCACAAACCTCCCCTTCATTTAGGAATCATAAATTCCAGTAGTGTTTTCAGTTTGGTAGAACTTGATTTTGAGGGATGTTTCTCTAACTTGGTGTGATATGATTAAGATAACATATCTCATTCACGATGATGAACACGTGATTTTCATGGGTTCATAATTGCAAATAATACACAGTATCTCAATTGAATAATATCAGGTTGTGTTATTCTATTAATTTCAATTAGAAAGGTTTAGTTTTCAAAAAATGAGTTTCAAATCAAGAATGACTCCATAGCCCAATGGATGCAAGAGGAAACTGGTCATTTTGTTGAGCAGGCAAGCACCCCTGAGAGGTTGCCAAAAATGTTACCAATTTTCACTATCTAGCTCAAATTCGCAAGGTGGTTCAGTATTATTCATTCGCTAAGGGAAAGGTGCAGTTTATCTTATTTTTCTAGGTTATGCATTTGTCTGATTAAGAGATGTGGATGTTTGATTCATTGATCTTATTTGAGTTAAAAAATAAGTTATATTATCATGAAGTTTGATGTTCTAAAAATGATATCAGTTTTCCATTAAAGAACAACATAAATATGATCTACAAATGAAAAAACTCTCATTGTGATAACACATAAATAGTTCATAAATGTTTCATTTCTTTATAATGAGGAAGTGCAGCTAATACATGAATTACAAAGGTGCAGTTTCAGCTCAATGTGAATGAAAAATGAAAGTAAATAAAATCCACACAAGCTATGGGAGAGCTCTTAAAATGCCAAAGAAATGCAAGTACAAAAGTTAAAGGTTAGAGAAGGGAAGAGAATCTATCATTGTATGTGGTAATGATAAATCATGTTTGCATTGTTGATCAATTATGTTGGAGGAGTGTCATGTATCTTCTAGATACCTGCAAGATGGTAAAATGGAAAATGAGATAAATAATAGATCCAAATCATATCTCTAATCATCAACTTCTTATACAAACATATACAGAGAAAGAAATCAGCAAGCAAGGAAGGGAAACAAATATGAATATCAAATGTTTTATGCTAACATGTTTGTTTCTTGTGTAGGGTACATGTTTATCATACATCATAAAATAGGGCATGTAGGTTAAATGTGGCTCCCACAAGAGTTGAGCCCAGCATGCCAGAAAGCAACAGATATGCGGCTGAAGGTTTCATGAAAGTCAGTAAACTCCAAAAGGGTATACATCGTACAGGGATGAACTAATGCCTATGAGGTTATCATTTAGCAGTGAAAATATGATGATAACAAATTTAGAACAACAGTACAATGGATAAGATCATTTCAAGTTTAAAGAGCTAAAGTACAATCAACATCTATGGTAATTGCAAAACATGATCACAATACAAGCACAACAATGTGATACTTTGAAAAAGGATTGGTTCTTTTGGAGAATCATCAGTGGTCAAGACAAAGCGATGATTATAGTAACAATATAGTGATGCTACATGATATATGTGTCAAGGAAAAGAATCATTTAATAAAGTAAAGATCAAATCAAATAATAATAGTAGAGCCATGGGAACATTAAAAGATACATTGTCAGATAGTTTTCTGTGCATAAGGTGATTTCAACATTTTATACATTTTCACTACAGATGCTTTGAAATAATATTTTGGGTGTTCAAAGATTGATTAAGTACATAAATGGTAGTGTTGTTTTCATTTCAAAGAGCCATGGATGACATCAAGTTCAATACATGTGATCATAGTGATATGAAGGATTTTAACATGGAAATGATATTAGTATCAAATGGAGCAAACATAACTTGTGATATGTAGTGGATCAAAGGTATTCATTACTATTGTCTCAGGATAATGGTAGTATGTATCAGAAAAGTGACTAAACCATCAACATATGATGTCATTATCATGTAATAATATAAAATTAAAAGGGGAACAAAACTAATAAACCATGGAAATCAAATGATATTCTAAGAAATAGAATGCATGCAATGGACACTATAATTCCAAAAAATGACATTAAAATAATAAGTACTGAATGAATGGTCATAAAGCATAGGAGAAGCAACAGTATAGTATTGAAATAGTGGATCTCAGGAAGAAAAGTGCTGCTACAAAAATGAAAGAACAGTCATGCCACATCAATCAAGAGTAGTGACACAAATTTGAAAATGGAATGCATTTATGGCAAGAAATCCTCATACAATATGCAAATAGGAAAAAGTAGCCAGATGTATTTTTACCATATCTTGAAAACCGCAGACTAAGTTTTTGTGGAATTTTTACTAAAATTAGAAGACATCAAGGCACATAAACCTAATGAATTTTGTGAAAACCTAGATCACCGTTTGGGAGAAATCATTACTAGAATTCTGCAGAATTTTGATAGTAGTGATTCTATAACATTAAAAACAGTAGTATGAGATAAAATAGAAGCCAACATGAAATTAAATAGGTTCAAGGGTCATACAAAGAATCCATGAGATCACAAATAATCATTTATAAAACCCTCATGCCAAATACCAAAATATTGGTTGTGGTTTTTAGAAATTACTATGTAAGCTCTCCTCTCCAACTTCCAAAATAGCATAGCTATGAATGTAATGGAGAAAAGATACAAACTATGAGAGATATCAAAAGCACAATGAAGCATGATTTTATTCCCCTATTTTTTATAAGAAGCTAGTTCAAAAGTTGCAAGCCCCAAAGATACATGTTGTACCTGTAAACTCCAAGTTGAATATGCATACAAAGAGCTCTTCAAGCAGTCACAAAACTCTCTAGAATTACCTAACAAAACCCTAGGTGCAGCGGTGGCTAAACAGAGAAGAAAGAGATGAAAATAAAAAATGAAAAGTAAATGTTGGAGTTGGGGCATTCTGTTAGAGTAGTTGAGTATTACTAATAATTAAATTAGTTAATTATTAGTTTATCTACTCTTTGCTTAAGTTAGACTTAGGAAAGTTTCCATTTCCTAGTAGTTTCCCTTTTAGGGTTTCGGTATCCTTTATAAGGATTCACCGCTTTGTATTTCATACCGAGATTGTAATTTCACTTTGTTAATAGAAGATTATTTCTTGAAACATGCTTTTTCAGTCTCTGGCCTATTGGCCGCCATAGCTTTCTCCCTGGGGCTCTGTTTTACCCCTTTTTTGGCTTTTAGGAGTACCTGGGCCTTTTTTGCTCTATCTTGAGCATACGGGGGTCTTTTTCTGACTTCCATATACCGTCGGAAAGCTCTTTCCGAGAACTTTCTGATGGTGGAGGTTAGGGTTTTTGGTTACACTATTTCAACAATTTTTTTTTCTGTTAAAGTCCGATGTCTCTTTTTTCCTTCCGGGAGTCATATCTGGCTCATCCGGACTCCTTTTTCGGCAAATGAGATATCATCGAAAAGCTGGTTCAGTGTGCTATTCAGTGGCAGAGGTTATTTTTCTAGATTTTTCTCTGGGTTTTCACTCATCCGTGTTTGGCATTTTATGCCCTCTGGTGGAGTGCTTAGTTCTACAGGTCCTGGGATCTCTTCTTCTGAGTTCATAGCTCACTCTTCTTTCTAACTTCTGAGCTTGCATGCTCCTTCTATTGCATCATTGTTCTGTAAACACACTGAGATAAAGTGCCTCTTCTGCATTTCTAGGATCTTGTTCACCTGGTTCAGTTTTAGTACTCGCACTCAGTTATAAAGTGCCATGGGGGGTTATGATGCATTTTCCGCTTTAGGCGCATCCACCTTTGTCAAGTGAGCGTACCTTCCATGACATTAGCCCATGTAGTGTGTCTATGACACCGCCCTTTATCCTGTGTGTGTACTTCTGTTACACTGTTGGTGTTCCTGGTTCTTCTTCTGTAGCTGTTTCTGGTACTGCATTTCAGTGTTCCTGTCACCTCTCCCAGTTCAGCATTATGGGGGGGTTCACCTGTTGGTTCTATTGCTTCTTGGTTTGATTGATCAGCTCTTCAGACACTTGTCTTCTCTACCTGGTCATGCACTTCAGTGGGGGTTCCAGCAGTATCTTCTGACAGAGTTCACAGTTCATGCTTCGGAGATGCTTCCTGCTCTTTTCTTGTTCCTTTCTCTGGGACAACTTTTTCCCTAGATTGAAGGCTTTGTTTCCTTCATCTATTTTTCTTTATGTTTTGGGTACCTGATCAGGCCTAGTTGCCGGGACCCATCTTTCCTGCTTTCTGCAGTAGTTTAGCTTTTTTGCTTCTCCCTAAGTTACACTTAAGGGGGGGTGTTAGAGTAGTTGAGTATTACTAATAATTAAATTAGTTAATTATTAGTTTATCTACTCTTTGCTTAAGTTAGACTTAGGAAAGTTTCCATTTCCTAGTAGTTTCCCTTTTAGGGTTTCGATATCCTTTATAAGGATTCACCGCTTTGTATTTCATACCGAGATTTTAATTTCACTTTGTTAATAGAAGATTATTTCTTGCAACAAGCTTTTTCAGTCTCTCGCCTATTGGCCGCCATAGCTTTCTCTCTTCTGTCTTCATTCTTGTAGCAGTCTTTGCATGCAGGTGTTCTTGGGAAGATTTGCAGTTCAACAAATTTAACACATTCAAGGTTTGTATGCCCTAAGTGATTCGAAGGGCATTATTGTTTGTCAAAGTTTTAAAAATGTTATGCATCTTTTAAATATATTAGATGTAACTTATGTTTATTGAATAAATTACACTATGTATTATTCAATAAAAATAAGTCAAATTTAAAATGTTTATGATATTTTGATTTTATTCCATTTTATATACTTATTATTTATTAAATATATTACTTGATATTTAATAAATAATAGGTATATCAAATAGAATTTTAAAAAATATGTTGTTTTTGTACAATGTTATTGTGAATGATATTATTTTAAGTTTTGTATATTAAAATACTTAAATTTATAATTATTCTTTTTTAATGCAAGGATAAACAATGAAAGGTCAAAGAAAGCATATTTTGGGAGTTTTTTCTGCTTTATTTCTGGGGTGTTTTGGAGAGGATTTTTTATAGTTTTGAGCTTGATTTAGTGGATTTTTGGGTCATCTTTCTTGGAGAGAAAGTTTGCCTTCTTGCTAGGAGAGATTTTTTATGCGGAAATGTATATTTTTTGCAAGTTATGGGTAATGTTCATTATAAATATCAGTCTTAGATTGTGAAGAAAGTCATTTTCCTTTCTAGGACTGAAATTATTTAACCTTATCATAAATTTCTTATGCAAGGATTGTTTACTTTGAGTTCTATAGAAACTCCTAATTACTGCTTTCTTGTGTGTCAATATTTTTTGTAAATCTCAGCTTTTCATCTGGTGCATCACCTTAGATTTATGTTGCATGTTTATGTTTCCTTCTGTCCCTTTTCTCATAAAAAATCTTATTTTAGTCTTGTTGGAATAATGGAAGGGTGTTGTACTGAGAGGGGAGGGTTGAATCAGTGCCCTTAAAAACTTTTATCAATTAACCTTCAGTAACCATTTCTTGCATAACCGACCATTGTTGCTTTTCTACTTCATGCATGCAATATCATAGCTTAAATGTAAATGTATGAAAACAAACATTGAAACATTCATGAAATGCATTAACACATGACACAAGTATTTGGTAATGCAGAAACCCTTGTTAGAAGGTAAAAACTGCAGTGGGGATGAAACCCACAAAGCTTCACTATCTGTAGAATGGAATGTGCATGTTAGGGCTACAAGTTGTGATCACTTCCGATGATCTTACCATGTTAGGAGTAACATGTTAGACTTGTTAAGTCTACTCGATTAGGATATTTTAGCAACATAATTTATGTGTGCACTCGGTTAAGAGATTTACATAAAGACTGTTAAGTCCACCTTCTTGAAGGATTTTACTTCTTGCTACAATTGTTAGAGAATAACAAATATGTATGACCTGATAGCTTGCAATCTTGAATTATTGATTACATATTCATTAAGTTTACAAAATATATGTATCACCTATTGTGATCAATAATACCTCTGTTCTGCTTGGTAGCCTTGAATGTAGTTCTTCATAACTGAATTCTTCTTTATCTTTCCTTCTGGATGAAAACCTATGTTTAATCCATAGATGTCCTTGGAGGCTACAATCATCTTCTTCTCGATTGATTAATAAATCTATATATACAAGATTTTGACCTAATTAGGTTTCACGCTTTTCAAAAAAACTCTAAGATCAAAGGTTTACAACTTGGCCTTGATCTCCTAGTTTTCATGAATATAATCAGTTTAACTAATTAAATCCATCATTTATGCTTTTCTTGATCCACAAGAAATGGTTGTCCAACTAAGAAAGATATTCTAAAGACTAAAGTGCTTTAGCTGACATGTAGTTCAGATCTTCTTTTTCCTGGTGAAATGTTGTCTCTCAATGTAGACTGGTGCTCGGTGATGTCTCTGTATATTGGTGCTCATTTGTATCTCTATAGACTGATGCTCAGTTGATATACTGCTTGGTGTTCAAAAAAATTTGGTAACCACTGCACTCAGTAATTACTGCGCTCGGTAATCACTGTTGCTCAATGAGTGTTGTTGCTCGGTGATCATGACCGACCAAAAATTTCTTCTTATATACTAATGAAAACTTTTGATCCTTTAAGGATTATCAATCTCCCTGTTAGGGATTTTTCTTGTATGAATCACAATGCTTGAAATGTCTATGTGAACCATGTACCTTTACTTCTGATTCAGAGACAAGAAAAGCCTAATTGCTAAGGACTGGATAAGGTCCTTCTTCGTTTTTGAGTTCCACAACTACTCAGGCATGTTTTACCTTTTCAAGATGGATGTTATCACAGTATTTTTTATTGTGGACACTGATTAGTTATATGTCTTTATTGGACCAACTTATGAATAATCTTGGCCAAGCCTGGTTCTCTTCTGTCATAAGCTTGGCCAAGCCTTGGCCTCTTACCAATTTGGTGATGTTGATTTCCAAATTGAACTCCTAGATTCTTGTGATCCACTTACACCTTTTACCAGTAACCTCTGACTGGGTTAGTATATCTTTGACTACTGAATGTGGCACATAGGCCTGCACCTTGGCACACACCAAGTAGGGCCTAAAAGATTTCACATCCTTGAACAATGTATAGGCCTGTTTCTCCATGATATCATAGTTAAGTTCAGTAGCCTGCAAGGATTTACTATAAAATGCTATGGGATGTTCAAATCCTTGCTCATCTTTCTGAAGTAAAATTGCAGCAATTGTATGGAATGATGCAAATGAAAACAGGGAGAAAGGCTCTATGTAATCCGGGGATTTTAACACTGGAGTTTCCTGTATTGCCTTTTTTATTCTTTCAAAGGCTTGTTGTGCATCATTATTCCAAGCAAACTTAGCATCTTTTTTTAGCAATTTTACAATAGGCTTGACAATTTCAGCAAAATTTGCTACAAATCTTTTAACAAAATTGATCTTTCCTAGGAAAGATTGTACACCTTTTAAATTCTTTGGAGCAACAACTTTCTGAATTGCCTCTACTCTTTCAGGGTCTATTCTTACCCCTTCCTTAGACACTATATGCCCAAGTAATTTTCCTTCCTTAACTGCAAAATGGCATTTCTTAGGGTTTAAAGAAACACCAAATTCTAAAGCCTTACTAAAAATTTTACCCAGATGATCACAGTGATCATTAGCCTTCTTAGAATATGCAGTTAAATCATCCTGGTACACCACCATGAATAAATCAATAAATTATTTGAAAGCAACATCCATGGCCCTCTGAAAAGTTGCACCAGCATTTATCAGACCAAAAGGCATTCTGATATAAACATATGTTCCCCAAGGAGTAGTAAATGCAG
>MU223733.1:326150-351697 GCA_018584345.1 Thuja plicata | reverse complement strand
AGCTTTAGGACCTACATAATCTCTTAACTCTCTTGGCATATGCTTCTTCAACAAGCTTCTTGCCACACCAGCCTTGGTACTATATCTTTTCTCCTGCTTCTTCATGTCAATTTTGGTTGACATGGTAATGAATAGACCAAAAGCTTGCATAAAAGAATTCCTATTTAATATCAACAAGGTTGTGCCATCTTCTCTCTTGATGGTCTTTGTTAGGGCATCATAATGGTTTGCTAGGTCCAAAAATAGGTCAACACCTAGAAATACATCAGGCACTAATAACCTACCCAAACCAGATATCCAAGGGTTTGACACAGGGATAGGTTTATCAGAATTGTTATAAAAATATGAAAATAGAGAGAAACCTATTGTGCCCGGGGTTGAAGCATCTCTGATGTTCCTGAACTCATCCTTGAAGACACCAACATCAATCTTCCTATTCTGCGTTGAACCTGGCAGAAGCTGTAAAAATTCATCTGAGAAGCTGTGTTTTCCTTTTTGCTCCTCTCCACTACCTCCACTAGTAGAAGCCATACTCATAGCTCTACTCATTTTGCAAGCACCTCGAACCTCTGACTGAATGATATTGAAACAAATCTAAGCACAACTCTCTGTAATTCTTAGAAACCTTAATCACCCTTGAACACTGTAACAGCTCTTTGAATATCACCTTTTGTTTGAACAACTTAGCTCTGAAATCATAAACTCGGTGAATAGGAATGAATGCACATTCTCGTGTTTATAGCCAAGGGATACAGAGTACATGGCTCAAAATTCAAAAATGTCAGTTCTGCCATTAAGTTGATATGCCGTGAGCTTTCAAAAACCTAGCCGTAGTTGCACGAGGTGACAGAAAATCAAATTTAAATCATGAATCTTTTGGCACAATCATAAAACGGTTAAGACAGCTGACATGGCATCCTCTGATTTGTCCTCTGTCATACATCCCAGCTACCTTTTGTACACAGTAATAAAAAATTCATGTACCTGATTGGCCGCCAGGTGATCCCTTCTGTCATACATCCACTTGGCACCGCTTTTCTAGATCTCACTATCATGCGACCTCGCGACCTCATTAAGTCTCTTTGTCGCGAGTGCTTTTTCTTAACCATGGTCTGATCTTCAGACTAGGTGACAACGGTCCTTCTTTTCCTTGGTTAACTCAAGTCCTTCTAGCGATCAGGCGACACAAGCAAAAATCTAAGTCACGGGGAATTAACCTTAACCCAGCATCCTTCTCCAGACTTAGCGACAAACCGTTGCATTTAACTTTTCATGATAATCGCTAAGTCGCTAGATCCTTACTTCTCATTTCAAGACTATACGACACCCTTTAGTCGCTGAGTCAGGTCATAAGTTCAACTTAACCTTATCATATAGCACATGCCTTTATTCTATTCAGAGCAACTTCGCGACATGCCTTAATCGCTAAGTCGGAAGGACTTTTTCCCTGGGGCACTTTTATCACCAGACTATGCGACCACCGTCAGATCTCTTCATTCCTTCATCGCACGGTTGTCGTTTAATCACTTCAAATTACTTCATGCCCTTAAATCATCAGGAGACTTCACGACTGAGGGTGAAAACACTTATGTCTCATTATCACTAGATATCTTTCCTCCTTCTGGCGACCTCACGACAACCATTCACCATATGACAGATGTCATCTATTCTTTCATCCACTTTATGCATTCTGGAAAGCTGAGTAATCATTCTGCTCTGGCGACATCCCGACTGAGGGAAATCACTTAACATGAAACCGTTAGTCGCTGAATCGGGACTGTTATGTCTTAACTGGTAGTTGATCACGAGACCACGCGACTGAAGGAAAAGCCTAACTGTTTGACTGAGATGATCTAGCGACCATGCGACATGAAGTGAATCGCGAAGTCGGAAGACATTTCTTTGACTTGCTAATTCTTCTCGTGATCACCCGACTGAGGAGTGGGTCCCATTCATTTCAAAGCTTATATTACAAAGTTCAAGCGACAACCCGACTAAAGAAAGATCGCTAAGTCTCGAGACATTGATGGAATATTCCATTTTTTCAAGAGACTACGCGGCATAAAAGAAAAAGCTTGATCGGAAGAAGATTTGGCATATTCATTTTTGGTAAAGTGATCAAGCGACCTGACTTAGAACATATGTCTTAAGTGACTTTAAAAAAGTAACGATGAAATATAAAGACATGGCCTAGGGTTTAAAAATGCATCATTTAATACTTGGCTTTAGGGTTTTTTCAGGGTTTTTGACAATTTGGCAAGGTTAAAACATGGAAAACCTGAAAATTTTTGCAGAGGGCAAGACAAGGAACAAGACAAATTAGCAAAAACAGGAAATACAACCAACACTCCCCCTTTGGCATTAGTATCAAAAACTGATATGTACAGTATATACACCAAGTTTTTTGCTTTTACAATGACTCCCCCTATCTGCATGCCTTGGTGTGTAGATACAATGTATGTACATGTTTCCCCCTTTTTTGAAAGTAATGACAAAGGTGTATAACTTATAGCTTGTCAAGTATCTGCGAATGAGATTGCTTAATGGATTCCATCAGCTTCTCCCATTTCTCCTTCAGGTGCTCTAGGGCCATTTTCTCCAATGTGATTTGAGTGTGCATGTCATAGATGCTCCCTGCTACTGACATCTCTGGGGTGGAAATTAGTGTATTTGCCATAGTCATATGTGTTATCAGAAATGTGAGATTTGGTAGTAACATAGCTTGTAGCTCGGTTACTTCATCTCTAATTTATCTTTCTTCCTTTTGTATTTCAAGTCTTAACCGCTTAGATTCAATTAGTTTTTCATAATGCAGTTTGAATGCATTTGGCTCGGTTGAAAGACATTGTGCACTAGCTTTTAGATCTTCATTTATCTTAGCTATTTGTGCATCATGCTCGATGGTCAAGTTTTCAATAGTACATAACTTTTTAACTAAGGTAACTATTTCTGGAATAACATGATCTAATGTAGTTACTAGTTCAGAAAGTTTCACCTTTTCTACTGTCACTTCTTGGCTGATTGTCTCTGTTAGCCTGTAGTGATACTTTTCTTCTACACTTTCCTCAATGACCTTCTCGGCGTCTACATTTTGTTGTGTGATTTCCTCAGTCAAAACTGCTAGTTGATTAATGATGGGTGCATTTTGATCAATCTGTGTGTCAGGAACTACCTATAGTAGAATATCCTTTGCTATTTCCATGACTTGTGTATTTTTGTGTTCCATTTTGAGCTTGTCCTATTGTGCTTTCCTTTTTCATATATCCCCATACCTTGATAATGACTCGAGATCAAGAGTTCTTGGATCGTAGTCGGGCATGTCTATTATCTCATCAAGTGTAACAGGGGCTTTACTTTTCTTGTTCTTCTTCTTCTTCAAAATGTTGCTTGGTGCAGGGGAATGAGGTATGATAGAAATAGCCTTTTGTTGCTTGGTTTCTTTTATTGATTGCTTTGGAGGTGTGGTGCCTTGGCTAGGTTGTTTGGTCAATACATGTTGGTCAGTTGTAGACGTCTCTACATCAACCTTGTCTTGATCTGCAGTCTTGTCTACCTTTCCACTATCCTCAATGGGTGCATCACTCAATTTATCCTCTCCACTTATATCTATCTTCTCCCCTTGTTCCTCACCTTTGTCCATTGGTATGTCTTCTTCAGTGTTAGGTGGTGTCTTTTGTGACTCAGTCATGATATTTATTGCTTGAATCAACAAAGGCATATTGCCTGGTATCTGTACCTGTGCAACATAAGTAGTTTCATGTTCACTTATTTTCTTGGTGGCAACATTGACTTCTTCATCAGCCTTGACATTATCATCAGAATCTCCATGAGTTATATCCTTTATTGTTATGTCTATTGTCTCTCCTAATGATTGCAAGATTTGAGGAATATCATCCATGGCCTTACTTTCCTCTGTGGTTAAGTCAATTGGATGGACATCCTCAGTGGCATTGATGAAAATGTGCTCGGGGCTCGGTATGGCCTCCTTCTCCTCAATGTGAGCAGTCTCGGTTATAGCTAGCACCTGCTTGGGTGGATTAAAGATTTGTGTCCAAATCTTATTATTGTCTATGTTAATATCTTGGATCTTGTTCTGCAATACCTTGTAAGCTCTTTTTTTTACAAAAAAATTCTTGTTGTACTCCTTTATTGTTGCATCAATTTATTCAACTATGGAGTCAAGCATGAATGTATCTATGGATTTCTCCCTTATCTATTTTTCCATATATAATGCATATGTCCACCTAGCTGATATTTTATCTTGTAGCTCCTATGGAATCTGACTGCCAAATTGTAGAGGTACATATTTGTAGGCTACCATCATCTTAATGATTGCTTCTTCTATTTTATTCTAATCCTCGGTAGACATATTTACCCATTGTTTAATTTTATGATGTTGTAAGCGGCCTGTGTTGATGATTGACTCTGCAGTTTCATCAATTGTCTTTGGTATTTTGGCCTTTTCTACTTGGATCCTTTGTTCTCTCTCATCTTATTTAGTATCATCCTTGTTTTCTTTACCTCTTATATATTTATTTCATTATCATGGCTCAGTTGAGGCTTTAGGATTTATTTTAATATATGTTCTTACTATACCTTTCTTGAATGGTGGTGTGTCTACCTTAGTTGTTTTTATTCTTGTCCTAGATGCAGTTGTTACATTAGTAACTTTATTTTTATTGGCCTTTGGTGGCTCTGCATCTGATTTTGTAGACTCAAAATCACTTACTTCTTTACCTTCACCGACAGGTGACTGTTCCTCAGTGACATCTTTTGTTTGTTCTAACTCTTCATCAATTACCAAGAGTTTCTTCTTAAGTTTTTTTACCATTTGTGTTTGTTTCTTCCCTATTTTCTTGACTAATAAGCCATTCTTTATTCTTGACTTGGCTTCCTCATATGTACCAAATCTGCTTATAGATTTGTCAACTGGCTCATTCAGTAGGTCATCAATAGCTTTTGTAGTTAGATCTATGTCAATCTCATATTCCAATAGTGGTAACCATGTTGTTCTTGGGTTGGAAGCTTTAATGAGTGTGGTGTCAGTGTCAACTACAAATCATATCTCATCTTTGTTTCGTCCAACCAACTGTGCTATAATTCTCATCCTTTTCAGCTTCCTATTCTTAAATGTTGAAAATTAGCCATCCAATAGTGGAATTAAATTATCTCCTAGTGATTTAATGTAATCACTAATCTATGTTGTTATCAGTTGGTTGGTGTCCCAAGTGACATTACCGACTGAAGGAAAGAATTTTTAAAAGTAAAAGAATGTGCACATTAATAGAGAGCCAAACTTACATGTATTAGATCATGTTTTTCTAATTATTCTCATGTTTTCCTCTAGTTGTTTAAATAGTAGCTCAGCTAGGTTCAATTGCACAAATTTCTTCTCTATCTTGTATGTTGTGTCAACCCATCCACAAGCAATGTTGTTCATTATTCTTGCTTGAAAGATCTTGTATCCAATCACATATGCACTGAACTTCATTTCAGGTTCAGTGATTGAATTCACTTTCAAACCTCTGTTGTCCCATTCCACTCTAGTTAGTTTTTCAATCTCGAGGCGTCTAGGGTGCCTTAGGGATTTTTCCTTCTCGGTGATTGGGTAACTAGTAGCTGCATGAATCACATCCTTTGTGATTTCCTTAGGTTCATCTAGCCACATTTTACCATTATGCACTTGGTTGAGCACAATGTGTATCCATTCTATTTTGAATTCTTTCAGGAGCAGTAGGGCATTAGTTAACCCTTTTACTTCAATGTGTTTGTACTCATCCTTTAGGTTTCCATTCTTGCATAGCTTCTGATAAGATTCTTCAATTTCAACATCTCTAATCTCTACAATGTTGCATCAGATGTATGCTCGGATGACTTTGACCAGTAAAACCCTAGGTGGGATACTCGAAAAAGCTCCCTTGTCGTCAAGTTGTGCAGCAACCTCAGGGAAGAACTTGTAGTTAGGCTCTTCAAGAGTCAATTTCTTGATTAGAATGACCTTCTTTTATTTTTCCATCTTGATCTTCATGGTTTGGGAGGTGGTTGCCATTGTTCATCAAATTAGGGCTTTTTGCAAATGAACTGTTAGCTCGATAAGTCTAGATACTCACTAGATGCTTGCTGAGAATGATTGTGATCTGTTGGAGTTTCTTTAAAGGTTCTATGAATCACTTTGCAATTTTGTCACTCTAAATTTATTATTTGCTCTGTAATCTTCTCTTTAACACAGGGTGAATGAATGAGTTCATGTTTGCCCTTTTTATAGAAAAATATACCCTAATTGATGCATTAAATGCTTCACCTACCACTCAGTTGAAAAAGTGTAGATGATCGGTTAACACACCAAAGTCTTCAGCTCGGTGAGTATACAATACTCGATATATAGTGTTAACTTGGTTATGTTCCTCATGTTTACAGATGATGCTCAGTATATAGTGTCAACTCAGTTATCTTTCATATGTTTACCGACATGCAGTTTATGCTCAGTTTATATTAACCGACTAGACTAGATTCTCATAACATAACATGTAATACCATAGTGCATCTTCATTCATTCTAATTTGGCATATTCTCAATGAATATAGGAACTAATGTAAAATACAACTTTGTAGAATGTAGTTCCATACTTACTTGTATTGCTTATGTGGGGGTGGTGGAATCACCTGATCCATTAGATGAGGTGTCACCAATTGTAGTGCTTGTTCCAGCATTATCATTGTTTGAATTTCTCTTCCACATCTAGTTTCTCATTCTCCTAATATCGTCAATAGTATTTCCATTTGCAACTAGTGCTTGACTCTATCACTCGGTCTCTGCATTTCTTTCTTAAGTGACCAACCTTATGATAGTGTAAGCATGTCATTCCAGGGTTAGTCTAGTTTCTAGATCTTCTTATCCATTTTCTCATAGAGTTAGCAAATATATCTCCATATCTTCCACATGTTGTGCAATTTACCCAAGTGTTGTAATCCCAAACATATGTATTACTGACTCTTCTCGGTTGATATGCATTTTCTTGTTCTTTGGGTTTCCAGACTTGCTTTTTATTTTTCTTGCATTCATGTAGTGTGTGCCCATGCATGTTGCAAGTAGGACAATGTTTTTCCATGTATGATTTCTTCTTTGGTTTGTTCATCTTAGATTTGCATTCATGTTCTTTGCATCCTTTCTTGTTACAGTTATAATAATTACCTATGAATGTAGAAGTATTTTTATGAATACCTTTTTCTTTTCTCTTGCAAACATTTGATGTGTGGCCTAGTTTTCCACAGTGATTACATGAACTCTTCTTTAGTATTGGATTTGCGTAGACATTTCTTTGATCATCTTGGTTTGATGATTCTCCATGCTCGGTATACCCTAAGCCAGTATTTTTGTTGAGTCTTTTTTGTCCATTCATAAATTCATCCATTCTTTTTGTATTGTCTTCAGCTTTCTTGATCATATCATTATGTTGTTTTTGAATCTTTACTTCATGCTTCAGTTTCTCATTTTCTTCTTTTAGTTCACCAATAATTTCCAATTTTCCATTAAGTTCTATGTTCACTCGGTTGGCCTCATGACTCATAAGAACTATTTGATTGGTGATCTCAATGTGATGTTCACTAAGTCTTTGTATCTCAGATTCTTTCTCTTGCAATTTTTCAGTAATCTTTCTCATGTCATCAATAGCCAAAGTTATTTCTTGTTCAGCTTGTCTTGCATTATTCATAACATCAATCATTCTTACCATTTGTGTCTCTTGACCGATCTGCAATACTTTTACTTGTTCAATTAGATGTTGATTGATTTCATTTAGATTTGTAATGCTTCCTTCAGATGTGTCAGATGTATTACCAGATCCAGATCCAGATGAATCAAATAGGTTAGGTATCTCTTCTTCATGATAGTCAATTTCATTTTTTCGAGATGCCATGACTTTTCTTTTAGCCAATAACTCTTTCATTTTGATTCTTTCTTCTTTGTATTGCTCAAAGAAAATTTGTATTTGCAACTTTTGATTCTCAATATTTTTATCAAGATTATACCTTTCCATTGTATGATCTTTTCTCTCAAGTAATTTAAACTTTTCCAAATAAGAGATCTAGCTCTGATACCAATTGTCGGAATAATGAAAGGGTGTTGTACTGAGAGGGGAGGGGTGAATCAATGCCCTTAAAAATTTTTATCAATTAACCTTCAGTAACCATTTCTTGCATAACCGACCATTGTTTATTTTCTACTTCATGTATGCAATATCATAGCTTAAATGTAAATGTATAAAAATAAACATTGAAACATTTATGAAATGCATTAACACATGACACAAGTATTTGGTAACGCAGATTCCCTTGTTAGAAGGTAAAAACTGCAGTGGAGATGAAACCCACAAAGCTTCACTATCTACAGAATGGAAGGTGCCTGTTAGGGCTACAAGTTGTGATCACTTCTAATGATCTTATCCTGTTAGGAGTAACATGTCAGACTTGTTAATTCTACTCGGTTAGGAGATTTTAGCAACACAATGTATGTGTGCACTCGGTTAAGAGATTTACATAAAGACTATAAGTCCACCTTCTTGAAGGATTTTACTTCTTACTACAATTGTTACAGAGTAACAAATATGTATGACCTGATAGATTGCAATCTTGAATTGTTGATTACAGATCCATTAAGTTTACAAAATATATGTATCACCTATTGTGATAAATAATACCTTTGTTTTTCTCAGTAGCCTTGAATGTAGTTCTTCATAACTGAATTCTTCTTTATTTGTCCTTCTGCATGAAAACCTCTGTCTGATCCATATATTTCCTTGGCGGCTATAATCATCTTATTCTTGATTGATTAATACATCTATATATACAAGATTTTGACCTAATTAGGTTTCACACTTTTCAAAAAAACTCTAAGATCAAAGGTTTACAACTTGACCTCGATCTCCTAGTTTGCATGAATACAATCAGTTTAACTAATTAAAGCCATCATTTACACTTTTCTTGATCCACAAGAAACAGTTGTCCGGCTAAGCATAAACCTATTATAAATACTAAAGTGCTTTAGCTGACGTGTAGTTCAGATCCGCTTTTCCCAGTGAAATGTTGTCTCTCACTGTAGACTGGTGCTCAATTATGTTTTGTATACTGGTGCTCGGTTGTGTCTTTGTAGACTAATTCTCAATTGATATACTTCTCGGTGTTCAAAAAATTTTGGTGACTACTGCACTCGGTAATTACTACGCTCGGTAATCATTGTTGCTCAGTGAGTGTTGTTTCTCGGTGACCATGACCGACCAAAACTCTCTGCTTGTATACTAATGACAACTTCTAATCCTTTAAGGATTATCAAGTCTTAGGAAAGTACATATGGAACAAACCCTTCAATATGGAGGTTAGCTTTAGTATATTAAATCCCCAAACTTTGTGAAGTTTTCCCATGTTCACCAGTGGTTATGAATCTATCTTACTAGGGTGCACTATTTAGGTGATAATACACCCCTCCTCTACCAACTTCATGGGTTGAGGAAAAATTAAACTATGAGGCCAAATAACACAGCATGCAGTTGTAAGCAAAAAACTAGCTATCTTAATCTCTTTAAGACACAATACATCAGTTTGACAAAATATGTGATGAATATTTTGATCAAAATATTTTTGAGAGAGGTCTGTAAGACCTCTTACATTCCAGGATATAAAGTGCATTAAAAACCATCGTTCATGGATTCCTCATCCCTAAGACAGGAGAAACTATTCTGTAAAAATATGAGCCTGAATGAAAAGGAGGGTGAAGATCTCCTGGGAAAATATATGTCTTTTTCCAAGGTTAACATTGTCTATCTTATTGTGACAAGGTGGGCTATGAGAGTGATGATGCAATGAACCTGCACTATCCAGTGAAGCTGGTTGTGGAACTGTATCTTTCATCGTGGAGCCATTGGAACTATTTGATGAAAGAGATTTCCCCTGGGCACCAGGTTTTGAATAGCATGTACTGAAGGAATGGCCTTGGAAACCTTGGTAGAGACAGGTTCCTGGTTTGGCAAAGTTGAGATGTGTGAAGCATGTTTAGTTAGCGAAATCGTAGATTGCTTTCTTTTTGGAACCATCATAGTCCATCTGACATCTTCTTTTGAAGGATTAGGTCCCTGAGAAACAACCAAATCCTTAGGATGAGGCTTGGTTTTAGGCACTGCCAAATGTAAATCCTTAATTTTGTGCTCTGCAGAATGACAATGGAAATATTATTTGGGAAAATTCAAATATATTACCCGCTGGGAAAAACTTTTCCCGCCAATATGAATATAAATAGCCTCCATAAGGTCATGGGAAAGATCAATTTTGACAGAAACCCTCTTCTGAGGGAAAGCATGGTAAAAATGCTCAGGCTCCAAACAAACAACCTGACCTAGGGTCTGGGAAATATTATGCAAAAGAGGCTAGTCTGAGGGAAAGCATGGTAAAAATGCTCAGGCTCCAAACAATCAACCCAACCTAGGGTCTGGGAAATATTTTGCAAAAAAGGCCAGCATGGAAAATGAAAACCTGAAATTTTCAATAAATAATAGTAATTAAATTAAAATAGATAGAAAATGCAACGTAAAATAAGTGCATTTTATTTATCAATGTGCAATACATTAGACATAATAAAGAAATAATTTAGAATTTAAAAATAGATTTATTGATATTTTGGGTTACTTTCATAACTGTGAAAGTAATATGTCTCACTATGGATTTGACATAGGTGTACAAATTAAACTTTGATATACGTATATCTAAAATTTGGTTTGTATATTTGATCTTTGTTGCATTCTAATATTTTCTTTTTGGTTTATGTTAATTCCTATACTATGTTTTAGCTAATTGACAATGTTTAAGAACACTTTTGGAGAGTTTTCCAAGAAAGGGTTACTTTTCCTTTTACCAAACCCCTATTAAAATTAATTTAATAGTCGGAAAAATTGAAACAAAATAGGCAATCATATAGAGGATGACCTAAATGTTCACTAAGAAAGTCTTGAAGCTTTGATTATTCAAATGATATTTTTAAATGTCCTCTAGATGTTTAGGTCTCATGTGAGCAAATGCTTTAAAATGGATTAAAATGAGTCCTTAAATGCAGCTACAAAAGTGTCATGTGAAATGTTTTGTGCTTCAAGTTGACACATAATGGCTAGTATGTTGGATTATCTCCAAGTTTGAATATGAAATTAAAATTTTCTAGGTTTATTTTTGAATTATTAAAATTATCTAGATATAACCCCAAGAGGAAGATGAGACAATAGGATCAACATTGATTCATAACTAAAGTTTGGGTTATGCATTCATTTTTAGTAGAAGGCGTGTCACTTATACTTTTCATAGCATATATAATCAATTCAAAGTGATCTCACAGTAAAGGAAAAAGTGTTAGGCATATTATTATGTTTCCATTTCTTTGATTTGCATGCAAAAAAAGTTGAATTTAAGCATTCAACATGAAATTAAATGTATTTAGAAACACATAAAATTGGAATGTATAAGGATATGAATGCTACTTTAGCACATGCTCTATTATAATGAGTTATCTATGTTAGTAAATGTATTTTAAAAGTAGGAAAATAAAAATAGTATCTTATAGGTATTTAAAATAAGAATTTGTTATCTACAAAAAAAAAGGAAAAGGGGGAGATATTCTACATGTAGTTTAACAAGGGTTTTGCCTAGCGGCAATAACATAAAAAATTATTGTTTTGGAGAAACAAAAGTAATGTATTATCATATATAAATGGCATTAGCCATAATGTAGTCACTACACCCATTCTTAGGAAAGGAATATTGATGATATTGTATGTCCTCCAATAATTTAGTTGTATGTAAAATTATCTAAATTTGAAGACATGATAAAATGTGTATAAAATTATTTAACTTATAAATCTCAATAATCATTTAAGGATGTACGAATATCATCATGTTACAGTTCATTAAAAGACACCAAGGTATGCTCATGAAATGACATAAAATAAATAAGACATGATATGCACCCAACATGGTGCTATCAAGAAAACACAAGTAACTATAATACTAGATAGAGATCCTATAAGAATAAACAAGTGTGAGATATCATCATGATAAGCATTAGTAAAAATCATAAGATTTCATAATGGTTGGGCTTCTTGCCTATAGTGCCTAAAACTAAGGTTCAAACCTTGCAGGGTTAATCTCTATCACGTCAACAATTGAGGGGACCCTTGTAGATGTCTAAAAAACATCATTTGATGCTCTAATTAATTTAATTTAATTTAATTAATACCCCTTCAGGCACTGTAGCTGATTTCAATTAAATAATTATACTCATCTTGTTCATCTACTTCTTTAATTAAATATATTTAATTAATTAGGTTCACTACCTAAGGTATTTATATTTAATTTAAATACACCCCCCTAATGTATTAAATTCTATTTAATACATTTCCCCTGCAAATCCTCTTTTTGAATAAATTTTTATTTATTTAAATCCCTCCATTTAATTGTTTCTTCTAAACCATGACTTAAGTTAATTTAAGTTAATATAAAACTAAATTCTACCTAAAATCTATCCTACATCCATCACCTCACCCACTAAACCTACACATTTTGAATTAATCCTTGATTAAATCCTAATCTAGGTGATTCCTAACTTCATTAAGCCTAATGAGTTGCTCACACATGTGTGAGAAACTCTTTCCAAGGTGGCCAACCACCTCCCATAAATGGAAACCTACACTCTTACATGGTTGTCTCCTCTTCTCTCTTTAGAATTTTCTCACACATGTGTGAGAAACCTTGAACCCCTCCCACTCTTCCTCTTTGTCCACCTCATTCAATGACACGTCACTTTCCAAGTTGCTGACATATGTGTGAGCAACTCATGTATTTTGCATTGCTTTTCCCTTGCCCATGTGTCTCCTATGTGGCTCCTATGTGGATTCCACATAAGTACCACCTCATTAAATCTTCTCATATCCCTCCAAAAATCTATAAATACACTAGTACATTTGAGGCCTCATTCCTATGGCTATCTGTTGAATATTCAATGCCTATCTGTTGGCTATTCGATAGAAGTTGTCATCAGAGTTATTTCATCACAAATTGCTACGGAGATAGTAACCATCTCCATTCCGACAACCATTACCGTCGGAAATAACTACACAAATACACAATTTATAATAACATTTTTGATGCTACCCATTTCGGAAGTATAGCATCCCCGATGGTTATCCAGTGACATTTCCAATGGTAACCTCATCGTTAGTATAGCATCACTGTCAAAACCTGGCGTCGAAAATGTATATTTCCCAATGATTGTCCAGAGATATTTTTGATGGTAACCCTGTCGTTAGTATAGCGTCACCATCGAACCCTGGCGTCAAAAATGTAGATTTCTCGACGGTTGTCTAGAGACATTTCTGACGATAATCTCATTGTTAGTATAGCATCATCGTCGAACCTTGACGTCAAAAATGTAGATTTCCTGATGGTTGTCTGGAGACATTTTCGACGGTAACCTCGTCATTAGTATAGAATTGTCGTCGAACCTGGGCGTCAAAAATGTAGATTTCCTTACGGCTGTTCAGAGACATTTCTAACGGTAACCCCGTCGTTAGTATAGTATCATCATTGAACCCTAGCATCAAAAATGTAGATTTCCTGACGGTTGTCCAGAGATATTTCCAACGGTAATCCAGTTGTTAGTATAGCATCATTGTCGAACCCTGGCGTCAAAAAGGTAGATTTCCCGATGGTTGTCCGGAGACATTTCCGATGGTAACCCCTTCGTTAGTATAGCATTGCCATCAAAAAATTTACCAGGGGCATCAAAAAATTGACGGACAGGAACACTAAAGATAACAAAGCTCAAGAGACCATTATAGTTGGTCTTCGTCTTTGGTCCATATTACTGACAAAATGGTTTACCTTTCATTAGCTCATCAAATATGGGGATTTGAAAGAATTTAATAGAATATTTTCATGATAATGTATATTATTTAAGTTGATGTTACATGAATTTATCTACTTCACGCACTTTTTGACTACAAGGACAACGATAATGAAGCATCTCCTCTCATGGCCTGCATTACTCAAGCCACAGGCGCGGATGCTTATTTATCACTGTCTCCGCAGTTGACAAGTGTGGGAAATAGATAAATTTGTGTAGCGTCAAACTAAAATAATTTACATTATACATTAAAATATTATCTATTAAATTCTTTCAGATCACCACATTTGATGAGCAAACGAAAGGTAAAATGTTTCTTCAACCGTATGGACCAAAGATGGAGACCAACTATTATGGTCTCTTGAGATTTTCTATCTTTAGTCCTAGCTACTAGCTAAGACCTGGAAGACTTATACCTGCCAATCGTTCTTTATGATAAATAATATTATCATTGGGACAAGCACCTATTGCTTGATACTCCATTCCATTATCTTTCATAGTGGCACATAATTCTTGGTATGGGCAAGGGAGAATATTTGATGATGGTAACAAAAACTCACCTATCAATCTACAAAAAAAAATATAAGTTGTTAATATTAACAATATTTATGGTACATGTTTCACCCTTTATTGACTATAATGACATATATTAAATACCTTAGCATACATGACATTGTTATGTTGGATAAACCATTCATAACCTTCAAGTTCAAAAACAACAATACAATAGAGAGAAGAGTTGTTTGGGAGCCTTCATAAAGGGTCGTGTTTGCCTTCTCAAGTAGAGGTATATCATGGATGACGTCAATGTCATCCTATTCATCATCATCAGTTACACCAGTACCAAATGTGTCATGGATCAATGTATTAGTACCATCATCTTCAAATGTGTTATCTGGCACTGATGCATGATCATCATCTTCCATGGGATCATAATCTTCAGCTTCAATCTTCGCACCTCCACTTCCAAAACCATACTCTCTATATTCGCACCTCCATGGTCAATATCACGTACTACCCTGGGGAGGTCGACCTATATAAAAATTATGAACACAAATAAACCATGATAATGATCTCATCATCAAGTGTTATTTATATGCTTGTTAATTTTTAAAAAAATATAATGAAAAACTTACCAATGGGTGATAATCAAACCCCCCTTCAATGTGATCATTCTCCCTACAATCTCTCTTAGTTTTTTTGATTAGCAATCTTCCAATATTTAAGCCCTTACAATTTTTGCAGAGACAATAACATTTTCTATCGCCTTTTCTTTTGAAGTTAGACCACAATCTAGTGAGTGTCTCCCCATTTTGTTCTTCACTTAGATTATCTGACATGATCTTTCTTTACAGAAAAAAAATTGAGTCATGGAAACTCCGGTTTATAACCTTCAGAAACTAAGCAAAATGATGTCGAAAGTACACAAATCTTCTTAGACCTAATTATATATATAAATTGAAAATTTATTTATGAAATGGTGTTTTAGTATAGTATACCAAATTGAAATACTTCTACTATTTTAGTCTTCCACCTCAAACTCGGTCCTATTGTTGCAATAAAGAAAGATATTCGGATAATATACTAGTTTGTAAATTAAAATAAAATATCATATATATTATACACACAATATATCAGAAGTGCATCAGGGGTTAACCAAACTATTGGTTCTTTTCCCAATGCCTTCCAACCCAAATTCCTTCACAGAAACAAATATTCACCAAATTCCTTAACTTGATATCCTTACTTGAGGTTAATCTTACTGAAGTATTGTACATTGTGGAGTTGATCCAAGAGGTCATTGATGTGCTGAGGGGGTTACATGTATTTCAAATGCCAATTTCTTTAACAATTCAAATGTCTCAAGTAGACAAGATTCTCAATGGAGCTCCTTTGATAACATATAGATACAAATAGGAGATTGGAGTTTATCAGCCTTAACCTATGCATATACAACCTTCAACTCTGCATATAAGAGTTGATCAAAGAAGGTATATGCATAGGTGAAAAACATGCAGATTTGACCAAGCACTACTAGGATCTTGACCCGGAAACAAATGGACTTGTGATGATTCTCACAATAGTACATCTATTGTCAGGTAAGCTCCCAATAGTGCTCAGGAAAATCTGCATGTTCATCACCTGTGCATATACCTTTTCTAATCAACTCTTATATATAGGTGAATTTTGTGTGTGTGTGTGTGTGTGCACGCGCGCGCGTGCAGTGTGGCTTAGAATTGTGCCCTAGGTCCTCCAAAGTTGCTTACAGGTATTATAAGGACCTTTGTTTATAGTTTGGGCAATTAAAATGTTGATAAGATGTAAAAATAAAAAAGGGGGCCTTTATCATTGATCTTGAAATGACAAATATACCTATCTAATGCTTTGATGCCTTGTAAATGATTGTTTGAAAGCAAAATAGTGAAGAGAACCAACCCAAATTTTATGCTCTTAAACTCATGGCTGCCAAAGGAGATTCAAGATTTTTAGTTTAAGAGAACTTTCATTTATAGCAATAAGATACAATTGAAACTCAGAACTATCACAAGGGAGAGTAGGAAAATCATGTTTATGCTACCAAAGACCTTAAAGAATGTCCTCCACATTTTCAAAATATTGAAAATGATCAATCGCTGCTACCATCAACTGATGACTTTCTGGAGAAGTTTAAATTAGATCCTTTTATTGAACCCAACCCCTATTCTTAAAAGGTATCTTATCAAGATATATGACCGGGTCATATATGACTTTTGATCCTTTCTCCAATGATTTATGCAACTTGAACATTCTTCTTTTTTAGTGGAAATTTTTCTTTTTTGTTCAAAAATGACTTTTATATATTATTTTATTTTTCAAATAAATATATGACACATGTGCTTGGTCTAAAGCTTATTTAGTGTAGAACACCAAGGACATGAAGGTACACTAGGGTCACTGATGGATCCTAGGGGAGATAGAGTGGTGCAAGAACACCAAGGCCAAGCACAAAGGGCTTAGAGGAACACTAGGATCATTGATAAATCCTAGGGGGAATGAAAGACAAACATGACCATGATGGATCATTTGAAATTGTTGACATATAACTGATTAAATGTTTGAAGATGTTAATTTGATCACCTAAATGAAGAAAGATAATGCAAGACATTAAATCAGTTAATAGATTGTATTGTCATTAATGTTAACTTGATATAACCTGAGCGGTTTTATATATATATATATAAAGTGTCAAACACTTCAGAGAATCAGAGAGATAAAGATTATGCTTTCAGTAATGCATAAAAGATCAGCATTCACTAAGTGACTACAAACACCGACGGTTAGTGCGACCCGACGGACAGAGAAACCTGAGATAAAAGTCATAGTGATGCCCGAGCAAGAAACCTGACAAGAATTACCAACGAGCAGAATCACAAGCATAACCAATGAGCAAAACTTCACAGTGATGCCCGATGGATAGACAACCCTAATGGACAAACAACCCCAATGGAGAAGCCCGAGGATAATTGAAGTGTTGAACAAAGCTATCAAAGAGTTAAACATCGAAAATAAATAAAGTTTAGAAATGACAAAATACTTAGCTGGAAAGAGCTAAAGATAGACTTAACTAGTTGTTAACATTGTTTTCATCGACAAGTTAAAGCCAAAAATAAGTAAAATATTTAAAGTTCTTTTATCTAATTGTCAAGGAGAAATCTAAGGGATAAACTTGGAGTAAAGATTTAAAGCAAGACTATCTAAAATTGCAGATCACGCCAAGAACAAGAAAATCTAGAAGTGAGAAATTGTGATATCATGTCTATAAAGAAACAATCTAATTCATTATGAATTAGGGGAGTGAATATAAAAAGAGGATGTTGAAGAGAAATTGATGAAGAACAACTTCATACAGTCCTAATCAATTAAGCTAAGGAAAGAGCTAAATATTTTTGTGGACACCGAGCAATAGAGAAGCACAGCATCACCGAGCAGAAAGAAGTGGAGCAAAGGTATTGAAAAGATACATTGATCATAAAGGTATTATGAGCTTACAATAGATCTAAAAATCTGCAAGTCTATGTTGTATGTGTGAACAGATCATTTATTGTTTTAGTTTAACCATTGATTCAGAAAGTCTCTTAACTAAGCAGGACTTAACAATCCTTTCTATATTGAGATACATCCCAAGGAGTAACAAAAATTTTGATCATGAAGATAGAATGAACTGCCAGATACCATTTGACAAACCAGGGTTTGTTCATAGAAGGTAGCATAGAGATGCCCAATATCAAGTGACAAACTATTCTATTTAAATCCTCTAACAAGGTCACACCTAACAGTGTGTTTGTACCCTTAACAGGGTTGTCTCTTCACCGAGCTCACTTTAGAAGAGTGAAAAATTTGGGTTACCTGTCCCAAGTGGTTTTCCCTTAACAGGGTTTCCACGTTAAAAATCCATGTGTCAATGTGTTTATGATTCATTACTTTAGTATTTTGCATTACGTATAACTAATTCTGGATTGATTGGTATACACTAAGTAATTTACTATTTTTGGTAAATGAAAGACTGCTAATCGGTAAATAGAAAGAATAAGGTTTAACAATAAACTCTGAGCAGTAGTTATTTATTAAGATTGTTTGAAGGCATTCATCTTGTAGGACTAAAGATAACTAGAGGCTTAATATTGTGGTACTAAGTTTTTGGGTTGATTTATTGGAATATTTTTGAGGCCACTAATTCACCCCCCTCTCAGTTATTCTAACAATTGGTATCAGAGCTTTTTTTCTTAGAAAGGGAGTTTAACAGCTCAAGAAAAATATCACAAGATGAACAAACGAGATGTGCCCAAGTTGAATAAAGACAACTTTGCATAATGGCAAAGAAGAATAAGACTCCAACTATCGGGTATTATAAATGATGTTGTTTAATAATTAGATACTGAATATGTGTTTCCTATAGGACCTCACACACTTGAGAAATTGAGAGAGAAGCATGAGCATAATTGCATGATGATAGAGCTTGCTTCCTCACTCTCTGATGCTGAGTTTGAAGATGTCAAAACCTGCACCTCTGCAAAGAAAATGTGGGATCGATTGAAGTTGAGATGCTAATGTACTAAGAGCCAATGAAAAAAGCATAAGAGGGAGGTTTGATGACCTAAGGATGAAACAAGGAGAAAATATCACTCAGTATAGCAGCAGAATCAAAGAGGTAGTCAATGCTATCTGGGGAGTTGGAGGTGTACTTGAAGAAGAGATAGTGGTAAGTAAAATCCTAAGAACCAACTGCCTGTATATGCTATTAGAGTATCTGCTATACAAAAAATGAGAGAATTTGCAAACAACAATGTTACTCTAGATAGTCTAATTGGTAGACTGATTTCATTCAAGATGAATAACTTTGATATTAGAGTCTTACCATCTATATAATCTTCATTCAAATATTCTTTGAAAATAAGTAATTCAAGTCATAGACACACTATTAGAAACGATAGTGAAAGTGATAGTGATGACGAAGGACTTGATGAGATTGAAGCACTAATGGAAAGAAGATTGCAGAGAGGCAAAGGTAGATACAAAGGTAAATTACCACTTGTATGTTTTAATTGTAAAGAGGTTGGACACTTTGATGCAAGATGCCCTAACAGAAGAAAAGATGAAAGAAGTAATGACAGTACATATGAAAAGAAGTTTGACCGAGGTGATAACAAAGATTACCGAAGGAACCGACAATCTGACAGAAGAGATACCCAAGACTAAAAGGACAAAGGAAAGAAAGCTTGTTACCTGGTAGAGAACAGGAGCTAATGATACTGACATTGAATATGAAGAAGACATTGAGATGGTATTTGTAGCCATGAAGGATGATCCAGACAAAGAAAAAGAAAGGTATTTAGAGACTACACTCATATCTAAGGTTAGCAAGAATGATGTCTGGATTATAGATAGTGGCTGCACTCACCACATGACCGGTGATAAACAAAATTTTGAAACTTTTGAATACTATAATGGTGGATCAGTAAGAATGGGTAATGACACACCTTGTCCACTTGAAGGTAAGGGAACCATAATGTTGAATAACTTGATCAAATTTGAAAATTCTTACTGGGTAAAAGGACTGAATTATAATCTATTGAGTGTTTCACAGCTGAATAATACAGGTCACTGAGTAGAATTTGAGAATAAAAAGGCAAAGATCTTTAATGAATCAACAAGGTTGATCAGAACTGGTAAACAGAAAAAAGCTAACCTTTTCTATCTTTATGACATTAACACCACTTATTTAATGGCTAGAAACGAAGACATATGGTTGTGGCATAAGAGATTGTGTCATGTGAATTTTGACAACATAATAAAGATAAGCAATAAAATAAGAGTAAGAGGCTTACCGAGCATGTCAAAGCCCGAACACATCATGTGCGAGAATTGTCAAAAAGGTAAAATGAAAAAGTCTAGATTCAAGAGTAAAGCCCATACATCTAATGCAATTCAGGAATTAGTCCATACTTATTTATGTGGACCCATGAGGACAAAGAGTTACTATAGAGATAGGTATTTCATTCTATTTGTAGATGATTATTCTAGAATGATGAGAGTTATGTTCTTAAAAGATAAATCAGAAGCATTCAAGATGTTTAAATGGTATAAGGCTATGGTAGAAAAAAAGTGGTAAGGAATTGAAATGCTTAAGATCAAATAGAGGAGGGGAATTTATTTCAGATGAATTCACTAACTATTGCAATGAGCATGGAATTAAAAGATAGGTTTCTGCACCGAGAACACTGCAGAAAAATGGAATTGTTGAAAGGACAAACAAATCCATTGTTGATTGTGCAAGAACAATGATGATTGAGAAAAACATCACTCAAACTTTTTGGACAGAAGCTATCAGTATTGTTATCTACACATTGAGCATAGTACAATTGAAGGACACAAAGAAGACACCCTATGAGCTTTGGTATGGTTAAACACCCAATGTAAGTTACTTCAGAATCTTTGGTAGTCAATGTTATATTTTGAAAGATGAAAGAAATGGAAAGCTTGACTCCAAAAGTGATGAAGGTATCTTTCTAAGGTATTCCACCAAAAGAAAGGTTTATAAATGTCTTAACAAGTCCTCTAACAAGATCAAAATGCAAATGTAAGAATAGATGAATTTGCAGAGAAGAATGATAAGGAAAGTAGAAAAGAACCAGAAGACTACAATAGGTTTGTTTACACTGAAGAACCTGACACTCTACTCGAGAAACTGTGTATCACTCCCGAGAAACAGAACATTGCACCCAAGCATCAGGCTGCAATTACTGAAAATCAGGAAAATACTCAAGATGATGTACCGAGTGATGAAGATCGGAATGAAGGTCAAGATGATAATCAAAATGATGAAAAAATAGCTGAACTAAAACTTTCCAAGTATGTCAGAAGACATCATCCACAGAATCAAATTATAGAAGACAAGAAGGCTGGAATGAGAACAAGAAGTAAGTCACTAAACACTAGATGTTTACTTTGTGATTTTGAGCCTAAATCTATTAATACTACACTTGAAAATGAGGAATGGGTCAGTGCTATGAATGAAGAAATAGAACAGATTGAGAAGAATAGTACATGGACACTAGTACCAAGACCAGATGACAAGAATGTCATCGGTACCAAATGGATATTCAAAAACAAGCTGAATGAGAATGGAGAAGACACAAGAAATAAAGAGATTAGTATGCAAGGGGTATGCACAAGAGGAAGGTATTGATTATGGTGAAACCTTTGCACTTGTTGCTAGACTATAAGGATTAATAATTCTTCTTGATTATGCTCCATGCAAAGGATTCAAGGTATACCATATGGATGTCAAATCTGCATTCCTAAATGGAATACTGGAAGAAGAGGTATACATTGAACAACCAGAAGGGTTTGTTGATCCAGACAAGAGAAACATGGTATGTAGACTACATAAAGCCTTGTATGGATTGAAACAAGCACCTAGAGCTTGGTATGAAAGACTTCACTCCTATCTCATAAGCATTGAATTTGTAAGAACAAGTGAAAACAGCGATCTGCACTTAAAAGAAGATACTGATGGTAATATTCTGATTGCTGAAATATTTGTTGATGATATCATTTTTGGGGAAAATGAAATGTTATGTAAATCCTTTGCTAATGAAATGAGAAAAGATTTTGAAAATTCTATGTTTGGGGAGATCAAATTATTTCTTGGTCTATAGATTCTTCAACAATATGCAGGCATATATCACTCAATCCAAATACATCAAGGAAGTGCTGAAGATATTCAAGATGGAAGATTCCAAACTAGTTGGAACACCTATGGAAACCAGATGTAAGCTGACAGAGGAAGATAAGTCAAAAGAGGTAAATCAGACCTTGTATAGATCAATAATTGGCAAACTAATGTATTTTGTTCATACTAGACCAAATATAGCACATGCAGTTGGAATAGTTGCAATATTCTCTGCTAATCCCAAAGAATCACACATGAATATTGTCAAGAGAATTCTGAGATATCTAAAGAACACCGAGGACTATGGCTTATGGTATAAAAGAGAAGGAAACTTTAAGCTTCAAGTCTATACATATTTTGATTGGGCTGGAAACATAGATGACCGAAAGAGCACAACTGGAGGAGCATTCTTCATGGGTGACAGACATGTCACATGGATCAGGAAGAAGAAAGGATGCATCTCACAGTCTACTACAGAAGCAGAATATGTGGCTGCTGCTGTAAATTTCTCTAATATTGCATGGATCAAACAATTGATGAAAGGTATGAATATGAAGATTCTTGAACTAGTGATTATCTATTGTGATAATACCAGTGCAATAAACATATCAAATAATCCAATCATGCATGCTAAGACTAAGCATATTGCTATCAAGTATCATTATTTAAGAGAACAAGTGCAAGAAAAAGAGGTGATACTAGAATATGTTCAATCAAAGGAACAATTAGCTGACATATTTGCCAAGCCATTTCCAAAAGATACATTTGAGTACCTGAGACAGAGACTAGGGGTCCAACCCTTGTCTATCGGTCAGTAAGTTGACTAGGAGGCTGCATCAGCCTACACACTATCAGAAGATCATTCATGATTGATGCAAGCATAGAGATGGACTACAAAGATACATCTGTACACAGCAAGGTACATACCTACACCGAACACCAGAGTTGATGTATTGTTGATGGATAGGGAAATTCAAGGAGTATATTATAAAAAGGGATGGCATATGATATGGAATAATTGTTTGGTATTGTTGTCAAAGGGAGATATTATCTCATTTCCAGGGAGAGCTTATATCATTATCCATAGGGAGAGATATTACATATTAAATATTCATCAAAGGGAGAGAAGTAACATAAGGGAGAGAATACATACTAAGGGAGAGATTGTTGTCAAAGGAAAAAGAGATGATCAAGGAGAGGAACAGTCAAGGCAGAGCACATATCAGGAACAGAGACAAAAGCTGCTACATCTATCCAATAAAGGGATTGAAGATTGAAGAAGACACTCCGCAAGAAATAAATCTAAGCTATATGAGCTTACCGAGAGCCAGACATTTGTATAAGTTATAGAACAAAAATATTTGGGAGATATGGATGAAATACACTTGATATATTTCATATTGTATTAGTAATAATATAGTGTGATAATGTAGTGTGCTTCCATCAAAATCAAAGGGAGATATTGATGACATATAACTGATTACATGTTTGAATATGTTAAGTTGATCACCGAAATGCAGAAAGATAATGCAAGACATTAAATCAATTGATGGATTGTATTGTCATTGATGTCAACTTGATATAATCTGATCAGTTATATATATATAAAGTGTCAAAGTCTTCAGAAAATCAGAGAGATAAATATTATGCTTTTAGTAAGGCATAAAAGATCAGTATTCACTAAGTGACTACAAACACCGACAGTTAGTGGAACCCGATGGACAGAGAAACCCGAGAGAAAATTCATAGTGATGCCCGAGAAAGAAACCCACCAAGCATTACCAACAAGTAGAATCACAAGCATAACAGACGAGCAGAAATTCACAGTGATGCCTGACGGACAGACAACCCCGATGGAGAAGCCCGAGGAGAGTTGAAGTGTTGAATGAAGCTATCAAAGAGTTAAACACCGAAAAGAAGTGAAGTTTAGAAACAACAAAATACTTAGCTAGCAAGAGCTAAAGATAGACTTAACTGGTTGTTAACATTGTTTTCATCGACAAGTTAAAACCAGAGATAAGAAAAATATTTAAAGTTGTTTTATCCAGTTTTCAAGGAGAAATCTAAGGGATAAAACTGGAGTAAAGCTTTAAAGCAAGATTGGCTAAAATTATGGATCACACCAAGAAAAATTCAATAAAGAAGTGATAAATGGTGATATCGTGTCTATAAAGAGACAATCTAATTCATTATGAATTAGGGGAGTGAATAGAAAAAGAGGATGCTGAAGAGAAGTTGGTGAAGAACAACTTTATACAATCCTGATCAATCAAACTAAGGAAAGAGCTAAAGATTTTTGTGGACACTAAGCAACAGAGAAGCATAGCATCACCGAGAAGAAATAACTGGAGAAAAGGTATTGAAAAGATACATTGATCAGAAAGGTATTATGAGCTTACAATAGATCTAAAAATCTAAAAGTCTAAGTTGTATGTGTGAACATATCATTTACTGTTTCAGTTTAACCATTGATTCATAAAGTCTCTTAACCAAGTAGGACTTAACAATCCTTTCTATATTGAGATACATCCCAAGGAGTATCAAAAATTTTGATCATGAAGATAGCATGAGATGCCAGATACCATTTGAAAAACCATGGTTTGGTCATAGAAGGTAGCATAGAGATTCCCGATATCAAGTGACAAACTATTCTATTTAAATCCTCTAACAAGGTCACGCCTAACAGTGTGTTTGTAACCTTTAACAGGGTTGGCTCTTCACCAAGCTCACTTTAGAAGAGTGAAAATTTTGGGTTACCGGTCCCAAGTGGTTTTTCCCTTAACAGGGTTTCCATGTTAAAAATCCATGTGTCAATGTGTTTATGAGTCATTACTTTAGTGTTTTGCATTAAACATAACTAATTCTGGATTGATTGGTATACACTAAGTAATTTACTATTTTTGGGTAAAGGAAAGACTACTAATCGGTAAACAAAAAGAATAAGGTTTAACAGTAAACTCCGAGCAATGATTATTTATTAGGGTAAGTGCAAGAAGTTGAGTGCCAATTCCGTGGAAGTCTTGTGGGCTTGAAAACTACCGCTAGAAATGGGCACTCGTCTTAGGCTCGGACACCCGATCCAAAATTCAAAAAACGGGTGCCCATTTTTTTTCAAAACGGGTGCCCGTTTATTAAATTTTTATTTTTATTTTTAAAAAAAATCTTTTTTTTTGCCGATTTATTACATTTAAGAAACGGGTACACATTTTTAAACGTGTGCCCATTTTTTAAAATTCAAATTTACCAAACCACTATTTGCATTGGATTTCGGTTCGAGACAGGTTTGGTGGGACCAAGCCTATGCTTGGACCTCCAAAATAATGGCTAAGGCATTTGAACACCAGATTTCTATCTTGCCGTAATTTTTTGAGGGTCTTCCTAATCGAATTTTTTGATGAAATTA
>MU223733.1:299691-325683 GCA_018584345.1 Thuja plicata | reverse complement strand
CCTACTAAATATATTTTCTACTATGTGGGTATTTAAATAAATTACATATTTCAAAAATAGACTCTGAGCACTACATTTTCTATTAGTGGATTTTTTTGATATTCAATCTCTAAGTGCCTCAAATTTTTACATCAATTGACAGACAACTTAAAAATCAGGGAAAACACTTCCACTTTTTGCCCAGAAAGTGGACTCAACTTCTTGCTGGCACCCATTAATATTGTTTGAAGGCATTCATCTTGTAGGACTGAAGAAAACTAGAGGCTTAATATTGCAATACTAAGTTTTTGGGTTGATTTATTAGAATATTTTTGAGGCCACTGATTCACCCCCTCCCCCCCCGCCTTCTCAATTATTCTAACAAAAATGTAATAAGACCATATTTGGTCCTTTGATTATGATTTTAATAATGTTTTGATTGGTATGTAAATCCTTTGTAAAAGGATCAATGATGTAAGTCATGATGGCATTTGGAGGCTAGAAGTGCACCTTGGGGGTCACCTGAGGATCCTAGGTGTAGATGATATTGTTTAAAGACCTATAAGGTCCAAATGATCGTAAGTTTTCCATTAGAGCCATTTAAAAGTGTCAAATGCACTAAAAGTGCTAAATATGTAATTTTGCCCAAATTGGCAAAATGATGCCTACGAAGGCTCACATGGGGTTTAAGAAGGGTATAAGGTCTTTAGTGTTAAGATAGAATCCTAAAAGGCCTTCAAAGAGTTAAATGCAATGATAAAGGAATGGAGAGTTGTCAAGTTGACAACTATGTTGTCAACTTGGCAACAATATACTAAATTTAAAAGTCATTAAACTGACTACAAGCGGTCTGGCAGGGAGTTGTAACTGTCAACTGATTAGTAGAAGTGTATTTGGGTAGTATGAGGATGAATGAGAGTAAGAGAGGAGTTTTAGGGAGTTTGGTAGAGTGTTGTGTGTCAAAGGAAGAAATGTAATGAATTTTAAATCAATAAACTTTTAATTCCTTGCAAAATGTATATTCTCTGTCGTAAGGACACTGTCACTATGTTTGTGTTCATAAAATCTTCATTCTATGCAATATTGATTGGGAATGCATTAAAATTTTATTTGTTTAAATTTTTATTCATTTCCATGCAAAGGTTATGTTATTTTGTGAAGTTTTTAACAAAGAAAGTCAAGTTTGTATTGATTGTTTGATGAAAAGTGGGCAGCCAGAAGTCCCAAAAGAGACAAGTAGATGCTTCAAATCTTCAAACTCAAGAAGTACACCACCAAGTTAGGTGTTCCCAATATGCAAAGTTCCTCTACACTTATCACAAGTGCAGAAATGACTTGATTCTAAGATATCACAACCTATTCCCAATAGGGGAACCTAATCACTAGGCTCACACAAATCTTCAACCCCAACTTCCAATAGTTGGCTATTAGGCACACATGCTAGAATTACTCAAATTCCCCATAAAGTGACTCCAAGGACCAGGGGTGACCTACACTCCAGGATTTGGTCTATTTAGGTCCCTAAGACAAGGATTTCATGATCCTATTCAACTTGTGCAACCCTTTGAACATAGTTGCTTTGAAAAGACAACTTCTTGCTTGTAGCCTTTTCAGTTAGGAAATTGGACTTAGTTTTAGATTATCCCACATAAACCTCTAAAAAAATATGGATTCAAACACCCTTTATGCCCAAATGTATTATAATTAAGCACCAAAACATGGAAACGAAAGGAAGACAAGAAAACACTTAGTTTTGCTAAGATAATTAGGCCTAATTAGGTCTGCATTTGCACTACAAGTGTTATTTCCCTGCAACAAATATCCAAACCAACACTTGGATCATGTGAGGGCATACATAATGGTCTTCCACACTGATTCATAGGTCTTGGTGAATCCCCAAAGGAAATTTATGTGGACTGTCCTAATTCGCTGGTTAGTGCACACATCGACATGTACACCTAGGGCATCATGGCAAACCCATCTCCTTGCATTTTGTCAAACCCAACCTGTATAATCTTAAAGAGAAATATAAAAACATGATTTCCACCAAGTTCCATTAGATTCCCATGGTGGAAACAAGAAATATGCACAATTTTCTAAAAACCTTGATTTAGGGCCTACAAACCAGGAAGGGAGGGTAAAAATGTGATAACTTTCGAAGGATAGAAGATTAGAACATGAAACCAATTGTAAATGAAATATAACTCACAAGGATATCTTAATCTATTAACATTTCATTCCAATTCTTTCGTACCCATCTGTACAAATTGAATGTTTCTCAGAATTGTAGGAAAATTGGTTGATATTATTGATTTGAATGTCAAAATTACATCAGCTTGGCCTACCACCCGCCTATAAGGGATTATGTAGGAATTACCAATGGTTACATCCCATTTTCAAAATAATTAGCCATTTGTGAATTATTTTTACAATGTTTGACAAAAGTTGTCAAAGTTGCTTAAAAGTTGCTTGACAACTTTTTAGCAATTTTGCACTCTAGGTGACCAAACTTGGTCTAGACCTAAAAGTTATGATCCCTTATGGACCAAAACATATAAAAATATGAAAATATAAAAAATTTACCTATTTATAAGGTTTAGGACACTATTTGACCAATAGTTGACTAAGGGCTTATAAATTTCAATCTTGGGACTAGGTCTTACAAAGATGTGTCCAATAAGAAATCTCTAAGACTAACATGTCCTATGGACTTGAGGGAGTCCAGGAATACCAAAGGAAAAATTAGTTTGTCTAGGGTGCTCCTACACCAGTGTTCCTAGCTAGACAGGGTCTTGGTGTGCAATCAACAAATGGTTTGAAGACACCATAAATGTATAAGACTCCCCCACTTAATGTGGTTAATGTGACTTGTGTGGAGATTCTAAAACATGTATGACCAAGGTATGACCATGATCAAAAAATTAACTTTTTGAAACATTGAAATAGTTAATTTGTCGATGCATTCAACTCAAAATAGTTCCCAATTCTTCTTGTGCTATGATTTGACAAGCTATTGTCCCTCATTGTACAGATTCACAACATAGCAAGTGGTTTCCAAGAATAATTTTTTGTGCATGATCTACACTAAGTCCAATAGTTTTTAAAGAGAACAACATAGATACCAACAGACAGATATATCAAATTAACCAGTGAGTTATATCAAATATGAATACTGAAAGAGAAAATGTGAAAGAGAAATGAGGGCATGTCATTATACATTCAGAGAAAAAAATCACTGCAAATGTGACTAGTCTAATCATCCTGAATAGGATAGTATAGCATATGATAAAATATTGTGTACTCATGTGGACCAAATTCAAAGATAGATTGTGGGCCAAATTTTTATAGAAGATGGATTCAATTATGTTCAAATGATCAACAAAATAGAAAAAGTTAAACTAATTCCCCATTAGAATTTTGAAAACACCTAATCAATGCATATATTGTGTTAGAAGTCACTCATCAGAAGGCTTTTATATGAAAAACTTTGGAATGTGTTTGAACAAAACTAACAGAATGCAACATGCAATTTAGGCACACAAAGACTACACTTCAATGTACAACAGATGGACCACCAGAAATATAAACTCAAAATCACAAATATGATTTGAAAATAATATTTATAAATTTGTTATGATGTATAAGCATGTGTGCATTTGACATTATACAAAATATAATTTACCTTCTGGTGCAGGGCACCTAGGACACTCCACAGACTTAATAAAGGGACATGTAGGATAGGATAGATATTAGGATCCATTTTGATCAAGCATTGCAATCAAGATCATTTGTAAGGTCAATTGGATCAAAGGTGATGTTATGAGCCTAGATGCCAAATTGAACCAAAGGTCTTAGTTAGGTAGAATATGTGATATGTAAGGTAATTAGTTGGATTTGGTCTTAATATGGATATATTTGATCCATTTTTTCATTAGATAGGCTTCATAGAAGCAATTGAGCAAAAATGAAAAAGTTGTAATGACAAAATGAAAGTTGTTGACAACATTTCAAAAGTTGCTAGACAACTTTTGAAAAGTTTCTCAAAAAGTGCAAATTGGTTGATAACCATTTGAAAGTTGGTTATAGCCATTTTTATGAGTCTATTTAGACACATGGGGGTCGTACATCTAGGGGGATGTCAGACTGTATGAAGGATTGAAGGAAACCAATATCAAAACCCTAAATTTCTAGAATTTTCTCTAATTTTTTACATGGTACGGATATATACGATCATGGAATGATGTAAATTTGTAATTTTTGGATAGAAGAATTTTTTATTAGATAAATAATTTTTGTTTGAAGTTTTTTGGATTCCATTTGTGCAAGTTATTCAAATTTTGGTGCAGATTGGTCTATGAAGCCCTGAATTTCAGGGTTTTGAGGAAATGGACCTCTAACTTGTTATTCCACTATGGGATGTCCATGGCCCTATGGGGAATGCAATTTGGGGGATTTCTCTTAAGGATTCCAGAGACTCAGGGCAAGGAGAGTTGGTTTGCTAATATTCCAAGCCATCCCTAGGCTAAACATCGCTATGTGTTTAGCCAAGAAAGTGGAGAAGAAGTGGAGATAGTCAACCAATTGGATTTAATTAACTTGGTTAAAGGAATATTTAGTTCATTTTTAGATAGTAGAAGAGGTCCAAGGCCTTGGGAAGTTTCTAGGAACCCCTCCATTCATATTTTCTTGGTTATCCATGCCTAGTCTGGCCAATTAGGCTTGTGAACCTAGTAAGTGTTTAGGGGTGCTGGATAGATCCAAACCAAGTCCTTTTGGAATCCACTAGAGGTTGGAAAAGGGTATCCAAATCTGTGGGGAATTCATCAAGTTGTTCAGAAGTTTTGGGAGATAAAAACCAAAAACCAGTGAACTAGGGCTAGTAGAGATTCATGTTCAAGTTGAGAAGGTTGTGTTGTGGGTGTTGGATCACTCAATGGGGAGTTGAATCCTAGTGCTTTGGGCTCCTGTAGAATATTTCCACTATTGGTTTGAAAATCCAAATAGTGTGGGGTAGTTTCCCCTATTTTGGGCTCATTTGGGGGATTGATCCCTAAAGCAAGTTTTTGGTCCAATTACAAAGGAGCTCCTAGGTGTTAAGGAGGATCAGTGGGGATTTCTCATCCACTTTGGAAGGATTAGAATCCCTAAGGAGAGGTGCTGGACTAAAGAAGAAGCTTAGAATAAGGTCAAGGGGTCTAAAGGAGAAGTTAGACTCTAAGGTGTGGTAGTTTTTGTGCACTCTGCATCACCTTCGCATCTTGACATATCAAATGATTATTGCAAAATTATTTTTATGATTTTGATTGAGGATTTGTAACATGCATGGTATATTTTTCATTTAAATTATGTGTTTATTTTATGTTTCTGCTAACATGGCATGGTACCTTCATAATCTAGGGAAAGCAATTCATCTATAATTAGTCATACTACCTAGAAATATCAAGCGAGCCTAATTAAGACAAGATTTTTCTCTTTGTTAACAATTTTGGGAGATCCATGTCCATTTTTCTTTCTAATATTATTTCTAAAGATAACTCAGGCATGTCTCTAAAGATATTTTTGAAACTGATGAATTTATAGGATTATATTTCTTATAGTTGAGAGTTGTCTTGAGATACATCTCAAGTGCAAGAAATGCCCTACAGATAACCGTGTCCAGACATCTCTAGTGAGAAACCATAAGATATCCTAAAAAAATATTAAGAAAGTTCAAAAATAATTACTTTTGTCAGCAAGTCCCAAAAGGATGAGTTGCCCACCCCAAACCTTCTAAAAGGCCCTAAATATTAGTTTAACAATATGAAGTAATACTCTTGAAAAGACTTACGCAATTTTTATTAAAAATTAGATAAATTTATTTTATACCATACCCACGAAAATATTAAAGATAGTGGATATACCAGCTCTTTGTCTACATTGTTATGACCCAACCCAATCCTTGACATGATAAGTACCAAGATTCTTTGTTGTTAGGACACTTACCTTTTATCTAACTTTTTTGGCCCATGGTGTACTTGGACCTTATTTCAGTGTTTCTCCTTTAGACTGGGGAAAGCTTCAGTTTGTCTTCTTGTGTCCAACTGTTGTGTTAAAAGAGCATTTCTCAAAGAATCTAAATTATATATAAAGAAATTACATGCAATCTTCAAAATAAAATTCAGATTATAGTTTGGCATATGGATTTTTTCTTTGTAAGAAAAACAAAGTAGCAGTGCAAAATAATCAATCAAGCTCTATATGATATATAATATTGTGGTTTCATAATTAGGAATAGACAATACAATAGTTTGGAGTCTTCAAGATGGGCCCCAAAAAAGATATCATTACTTTAGCTTCTCACTTTTTAATCCTTTAGATTATGGTTTTTGTCTTTAATATGTTTCTAAATAATGGATATAAGCATTTAGACACTAATAATTGCGTATAAATTACCTGTTAGTGGGAAAATACTAAAAAGTGGTTTCTATTAATTCTTCTAGTTGTTTGATGGAAATTTGTTGTGATGTTGCAGTGTCATGGATTTGTTATAGTGGCTTAAAAATAATTGTTAAATTATTTTTTATTCTCTATTCTCTAAATCTAATTAATATAATCACATAGAATCCTTTGAACACTTTTTAAGCTTGATAAGGTGAAAAAATATCATGTTTGCAACTTGGAAATGCAATACTGTGTAACTCCTCTGACATCGATTCTCAACTCCCTTGAAACTACTAAAAGAACACCACCAACAACCCAACAACCATCTTAACCAATTTTTAAGAGACCTTATATTCAAAATCTTGATGGTTGTGAATCATGTATTCTTAATTTCCCTTTCATCATGGTCCTTATGTAGTGTTTATGCATTGTTATGTGCACTCATTACAAAGTGCTTTAACACAATCCATCATACTTGGTAAAGCTTTTAATAAAATATTTTTCAATTTCTGATAGCTGCCATGAAATTTACTTGGCATTTTGTAGAGTTTCAATTAGTATTCTCATGTTGTGGATGAAATTATAGCATGTTGCTCTAGCATGTACGTTTATGCACACTCTTCAATCCAAGATTCTGCACCATCTCTTCTGATACCAAGTTCTCAGTACTACCATTTTCCATAACAACCTTACAATAATTACCTCTTGATCTGCAAATAGTCCAAAACAAATTCCTCCTTTGTAAAGGTTCAGCTTCCTTTTTACTCAACAAAACTCTCCTAAGCATAAGAGACTCTCCTATCTTAGGCTCATCTTTATTTTCCACAACTTCACCAGCAGTATGTTCCTCATGTGCCATAAGACTCTATTTACCTATGTTCTTACTAGATCCATCATAACATTGAAAATACCTATGTCCTATGCCACCACATTTGAAACAAGTACCTTTGAACTCCTTGTTATCATTCCCTCTTCTAGGTATTCTCTAATCAGATTTAGCTTCAATAGTTTTCTTCTCCTTGTCATTGCTACTAACTTTCTTGTCTCTTCCTCTAGGGTTAATTTGTCTTCTCTTCAACTTATCTTCTTCCCTCAATGCATATTGATAACCATCCTTAATAGTACTAATCCTCAACATACTCAACTCATCCTGAATATTAAATCTCAAACTATTAACATACCTAGCCACCTTCTCCTTAGACACTTCTTTGTGACCAAATCTAATAGTCATCTTATAGAATTCTTTTTTATATTCTTCCACACTCATGTATTTTTTCCTCAATTTCCAAAATTTCTTGAACAACTCTAATTCATAATCCATGGGGATGAATTTATCTTTTAACCTAGCAACCATCACCCTCAATCTAGTGATTTTTATCTCATCGTGATCTTCTCTATATTTCTGTAATTCTTTCCACCATAAGAAACATGACCCTTCAACTTAGTCTGAGCTAACCTAACCCTCTATGGATATCTAATATCCTAAAGCTCAAATTAGTCTTCTAATTCTGCAATCCATTCTATCAAATCCTCAAGATGCAATGAACCGGTTAAAGTAGAAACATCCATCCTATGAATTTTACTTACTTGTGTCAAAAATCTCATCAATCTCTCCTCATCTAAAGGGATTTCAGCATCAACAGTCTCAATATATTCAATAGCCTCCTCAAATTCTTCTTCAGTCTTAGGATTCCTTCTCAATCTATTCAACAAATTTATGATCTCATTCCTCATCTCAACCCTAAAGTCTTCCATCATTTTCTCTATCCTTCTAGGGTTCATTCTTCTAGGTGGTATCTCCAAATCCTCAGGCATAATTGTCTCTTCAATCGGTAATTTATTACAAGATGCTTCTCTAATTAGTGACCTATAGACACACAAGAAACCTTCCTCCAATTGGTATGTCTTCATAACTTAACAACCAACAGCAATGCTTCCTAGCCACCTTGCACAAGTCCTCTGTGATTACAAGTTAGATCTTCACTCTGCCATCTAATGATCAACAAGTCTATGGCTTCAGAAGTCAAGAACCCAGATCTATTAACACAAGAATCTCAACCTCAATCTTGTTCAACCATGCTTCAGCTCTAATACTACCTTACGCAGTCAAGGATGGAGAAACCTCAAGGAGATTGGTCCAAACCTTGCAGAAATATAACACAAAATAAGAAAACAAGAACAACATGTAAAAATAAAAGAGTCAGCCTTTTATTATCATTGGAAATCATTTACAACAGATCTAAAACATGTTGTTTTACAATCCATTCATACATGCCAAGCACATAGGCCTGATTACACTAAACACCCTACAAATCCTACCCAAGATAAGCCAAACAATCTTATGAGATCATCATGTCCCTTAGGAACAAGTCCATAATCTTATAAAGTCATCGCAACATCTAGTCGGCCTAGAAAAGATTACATTCTCCAAGAAATGAGTAAATACATTACAACCAAATAGGTCAAGACTCAAATCTTAAAGAATAACCTCCAATGAATAATTTAGGAGATGTGATCATAAAATAATGTTGGCCACAAACATAACAATGAGTTGGCATGATCGCGCTCAGAAAAATTGACCAGAAAATCAGGAAATGGTCAGAAAACCCAACCACCAACTAGATTTTTGAAGAACAGAACAAATACGTGAAGAATCTGTTATAACTTATGCACGATGAAACCAAATAATGTGTGATCATAGTATAAGCTCCAGGAAAAATCCAAGAACATGTTGTCACAACCGCAACACAAAATAACAAGAATAGATCGATCGCCAACCAAAACACCAGAACTGTCCAACTGGAACATAACAACAAACAAATAAGAATGGAAATGTTTTTGGTAGAAAACCCTGCAAATATGACCACATGGGGCATGAAAGTTCTCTTTTTCCTTTATCCATTTACTTCACTTTTGAACCACATCAAATTCCAAACAAACTCTATAAAAGAAACTCTATCAGAAATAAAAATTGGTAGTTTGTGAGGGGTCTTCTTGTACCCATAAACTCTAATAAGAGTCTGATCAATCTTATAAATATAGTCAAAAAAATTATCGGTGTAACCCTTCTTAAGCTTATGTTCCAATGGTCTCAACATAGCCCTTATCTTAAGAGAAACCCTTTCCATCTGCAGTTGAAGTGCCCTCAATATCCACAGAAAAAATGAGTCATGAAAAGTGTTGTAATTACAATCTCTACTATTCGTATCGCACACCCTACACCATAGTTGAACTATGATTTTTCTTCCTTGATCATCTAGCATTGTCAATTTCATGGAGTGTGTGAACACATTTCTATTTGGAACTGGATTAGATGGCACAACAGAGAATAATATTTAAAATTTCTACTAGTCTTCCAGTAGACTAACTAGTTGTGTAAAATCCTTCCAATCTTAGTAGCAATATCAAATTCTAGGTTGACATTGGGATTATGAATTCTCATTGACATATAAATAAAATCTATTAGCATTCTTCCTCTATGATCATCTTCATAAAATAGGCACCACCCATGATATGTTTTCTGAAATAAATCTATAACATATAGTGTAAGAAATGGAGCCTTACCAGTCACCATCATTGGGTTTTTATTATGTTCCCTCTTCCTGAAATAGGCTACCTCTTGCAGCCCCATACTCCTTACCATCCTTTCAAAGTCCACTGGGTACCACTCCCTGTCAATTATGGTAAGTGCCTACTTTCTCAAACAAAAACTTTCAGCGATACATGATTTAGAAATAACAAGAATTGGGTTTCTGTCTACCCCTCTGACCATTCTGGTTTCTTGTTTGTAATTAAAGGCCAACGGATCAATAAGCTCAACATCTCTGAACACATTTGGCAAAATAGTTTTTTCTAGGTCAAGCTTCCAAGCTTATACCTAGGCACTTTCTCATCCTTATTATTTTAGAAATACCAAAATAGGGACCTATCAGTATGTGGTATATTAGCATCTCTACATTCAGACCAGACATCCTAGAAAATGACCTTTGTTCCAGTATCAATAGACCCAGGAAACGCATCTACAAGGGCTTTTTTTAAAGGTAATTTTTGTACCTCACCCTTTTCTTCCTCTTTAACATTTCTCTTAGGCATTTTAGAAAATAAAATTTGAGCTGCAAGTAGAAAGATTAACTTACTAATTTATTCCAAGCCTTCTGCAACTGATGGAGAACTTCTTCTCACCACTTAACTTTCATCTCAGAAAATCCTCAAATTTTGATTATTAGTTGTGATGTTTTAATTGATGCACTGGCTCTTTTAATTCCGAGTTCATAAGCATTTAATTATCATCACACTTCCACATGTGTGTTTTGTCACTCCGGTGAAATGACGACCAACTCATTTTAGTACCTCTTTCACTACTTTGAAAATGTATTTTATTCATATCCACGAAATGGTGACCATTTTTCCAATTCGCAAGTGGTAAATATGGTCTTTTTGAAATAGTGCTAGGTTCGCTATTTTGCAACCCCTTCTTACAAACTTTTGTGAAATGGTGATGGCTTCACCATTTTGCAGCCTTTACTTTCTGTCCTTTACAAAATAGCGATGGGTTCTCTATTTTGAAACTCTTATTTTCTATCTTTGTGAAACAATGATGGGTTCACTATTTTGCAACCCATTTTTCAATCTTTTCAAAGCAACGATGGCTTCTCTATTTCGCAACCTTTACTTTTTGTTCTTTGCAAAACAGCGAACAATGTATGATCCAAGTTTATATGTTCCTCTCTTACTTGGTTATTTTTATGGATCATGGAGTCTTTATGTTAGGTATTTTCCTCTGTATTTTATAAGGTATTTTTATATAACATGCAATGTTATATTGGAATAAATATGCTTCACAATATTCATGTTCTAATGTATGTAATTTTTTTGGGTGAAGACAAGCATTCTATTTGCGCTACTATTGTGGTAAAACATCATAAGAAAACTTCAGTAACTTTACAAAAGATCGGTGATGACTAACATGGTTCACTACAAAAAGGTCTTATAGTTCATATATATGGTCAAAATTATGTCAAAATTTTGAGGTTCCAACAAACAGATTGGAAATTTCTCAAAGTATGCCAAGAAAACTCTCCAAGTGACTTGTCCAATGAGAGATAATAAGATCATTGGTAGTGGGATGTTAGGCTTTCAGGTACATCAATTATAAATTAAGGTCGTATACCATGGTAATTAAGTAATAATATGTCATTTATGATTTTCAATTTTTCTTATACAGTTGGTCGAGAGTGGGATGCACTACATTTGTATGTCGCAAACAATCTTGATTGGATGACGGTATGGATTGAACGATGTCAACAATCTAGTCGCGCATTAACATGGGAAGGTGTGGCTTCGTGGTTAAAGAAGCTCATTGTAATGGAGATTCCAATGTTACACCAAGGTAAATTGATTTAGTATATGGTTTAAGAGATAAATAGGTATGTATAAATATATTAATCCCCATATTATTTTATTTTTTTAAATTATATTGATGTATGTATATATATATATATATATATATATATATATATATATATGTTGAGTTTTTTTTCTTTGCATACATTCAACCAAGAATAAATATGTTTATCAACCGGTGATACAATAATTTTTACATGTTTGACATATTGGAGGTGAAACACCACAAGGCTATGTGGTGCAATGGTCATAAATTTCAAATCAAAATGTTGGATGACATGAAGAAACCTTGTGATTTTGGGATAACTGCAACCTTTCAGGTGACTAATGTTTCATCTAGAAGTGACATACATCCAGAAGTCTCAGAAAATTGATACTATGGGATTTTGGATGATATACTTTAGTGTGACTTTAAGTTTTTCAAATTAATTATGTTCATCATCCAATGGTACAGCCAAAGATTGAATGAAAATGATCTCGAGAGAACTTTTATTGAACATGATAATGGATTTACCATGGTCAACCTGAGTAGGTATTTTACTCAGAGGTTCCAGGTAAACTAGGTTGGTCATTTTTTTTTAGACATGATCCAAGAGGAAGGCCGGTAAAGTATAATGTGGTGAAAGAAGAAGATAGAAAATAACTAGAAGATGGAGTACATAATCATCAAGATCAATAGTTAGTTGATGATGTGTCTGACGAAGATGTCAAAGAAGAGGAACTAGATCATGATGATGTAGGAGTTAATGTTCATGAAGATGATATCTATGTGGATGATGACATTATCAAAACTGATATCAATGATGATGATGATGATGATGATGATGATATAACCAATCCTTACAATGTCGAATCTGGATTGGATGATACATACAAAGAATTGGATGAAGAATAAGATCAATGACATTGAAATGTATGAGTTATGTGATTATACTATCTATTTGATATTGATTTCTTGATAGAATTATATTTGACGTATATGGTTACATAATTAATTCATGATGTTTTTAATTTTTATGTTATTACATAATTAATTCAAGATGTACATTTAATGTTGTCAATTCATGATGTTAAAACTATTTTAGCTCTAATAGAAATTTCCATATAATCAAATCCTAATTACTCTATGACTATTTATGATTAGATATTGTTTGATCATATCTTTGGTTATTTCATTGCCAAAAAATTAGTGTTTCCTCGTGTTAACCCCGCATAGTGACATGTGAATGGGGCCAACGTTGAATTTTTTCAATTTGTGCATGTATGGAGTGAAACTAGACATGATTATCCTAGATGTATGTATTGACAATAGGTGAGGGTTTTGAGACTCAAACATGAGGTCATGCTATATAAAGGAATCTCGTCCTTCCTAGTAATACAAGTTGCCTTATTCTTCATCTCTGTCATATATTGTTCTTAGCATATCTTTGGTTAATGATTTCAAAAGATGAGGCTCTCTAACCCTCACCTTGGATCTATTACACATCATTTTGCACATTTTCATTAGCAATGAATATTTAGATGATCTTTAAAAAGCTCATTGAATTTAAAAATGTTAATAGGAAGCTAAAAAATGAGTATATTTTGTTTATGGAACCTAAACCACAAGGTTTGTCACTCTAATGCTAAAAAAAAGTCAAATTAACCCCTAATACCTATTGGAAAATTCAAAACACGCCTTTCTTTAAAGTTCATAAGAACTATATATTCTCAATTTTGGTCGCGTGCGCGGGGGAGCATGACATAGCATACTGCACTAAGACCTTAACTGGAGAGTTACATCAAGAACCACTGCATCTAGCCCCTAAGTGGAGAGTTGTGAGACTGCAATGGATGAGTGTTGCAAGGCCATTGAGTCAAGGAGGAAGACTAGGAACCATTTGGCAGTAGAAAAGCCAGAGCGAGAGGTGAGGGCACTTAGAAAGGGAAAATCGATCAAGGGACAATGTTTGTTAGTGATTTTTCCCCCACATTTAGAAATCTTATTGCAAGTACAGTGATTTAGACTTTGTTTGTTCTCATTTAGGTTTTGTGTGCTATATTTTTCTCAATTCAAGCCAATGTACCATTGACAAACCCAAAAACTACCTCTTACTTATGTCTTGTTAGTTTGAACAGCCAAGCTTTGAGATGTCTAATCAGTTGGGTGGCCATTTTTGGCCTATGAATTACAATTTTTGTATATGTCTTATAATATTTTTTCCACTATAAAATTGAAAGGAATTCCCATCACATAACAGCATGTGAATTTTAATAGGGTTCAAATTTCTAAACTTTGATGAAATAAATTTACATATTGAGGTCCACAAATGATCAAAGGGACTGAAAACAATACATGGTTTGTGAGTGCAATTAAAAATTCCTAGTGCATGTCCATAAGGGAATGTATAGAAGTAAAAGAGATGAAAAAAAGACAAGGAGCCATTAAAATTTATGAATATTTTACTAACTCAACCATACCTCCAAAAGAACAATAAAGATGTCATCACTAGGGAAAGCCCGAAAGAGAACACTATTGAAAGTTTAAAAAAATAAAGTTCCAGAAGAGTATAAATGGTTCAAAGATGATGTGGGTGTCTGTAAAATGGTGAAGGGATGTTGGATAGGGAGGGACCCAATTAGCCTCTTTAACTGGATTAGTTTGTCCATTTAGAAATAGATTGAATTAGACTAATTGGGAGGGACCCAATTAGTTTTCCCATTTAGAAATAGACTAAAAGGATGGTTGCTTGAGGGGCTATTTCACATCAAAGGTGGTAAAAAAAATCTTAGACTAACTAGACATACACCAGTACTATCTCAGAGGGACTATTGTCTTCGAGGAAGGTGGTCCAAAAAATTTCATAGACATGTACATAAAGTAATAGCAACTTTCCACCAACTAACCCAATCAACCTCCAAGAAACAAGACAATGACTCCTCTATATATTCCCAAAACCCAAGGATTAAAAACACAAGGTTAATGACCCTAAAAACCATTCCCATTCTTTCCAAGTGATCTCTGATCATCAAACCCTTACAAGGTTCATTGATATATTCACAACTATTGTTACCTCCACATGCATTTGGCTAGTAGTGAAAACCTTGGTTTTTAATCCTCCAACCCCATACCTTGGGATCACATCACCATGAAAAAACTTAATCCAAAATCCTTATGGTTCTCACACACCTTGGGACATAAAATACTTTGTTTGGTACTAACTTCTCTCAAACAAGTATGTTCACAATAAGGGACACACTGACAAACCTATGGGACCAATAACAATGGCATTCAGATAACACAACATGATCCAACCTTATCATACCTTCCTCTATATTTCCCAAGAACAATACAAATATTAGGTGTACTTTGAATGATGGTTCAAGACACATCAGACTCCAAAATAAACCAAGAGTCAATTTTACATATGACTGCTACAACATGGATTAGACTTGGCAGTAGTTTGGGGTAACAATTAGAGACAAAATAAATTAAACCTTTAGGGTTTCCTTGGAAAAAACAAAGAATTTTTTTTCTTTAAACCTTCCAAACACCATTAATCATCCAAACACTTCATCTATCAACTCAAAACTTCAACAAAAACCACTTCTGTTGCTCATAGTCAGCTTGGCAAACCCTGTCAACCCCCTAGGGCATCACTAAACCTGATCAAAACTACAATAGAACACCCTTCCACCACAACAATATTGAAATAAACATTTTCAAGGATTAATATACCAATTTTCAGGTTTTTTCCATGGAGGGATTGCAATTTATGCAATTAATTTCCAAGTTATACCCTAACAAGGGTTTGAACTTCCAATCACAAAAACCATGATAACTTTTCCAAAACAACGTGAAATTATCTAAACATTGATTCATTAGAGAGTAAACTCAAATCCTCTTCCAACCATGTGTCATTTGAGGCAAAAAAAATCTTGTGCAGAAAAGAACAAGGCTCTACAAGTCAAGAAAATGATGAAATTCTCAGAAATAACAGTGCTCTTTATTGATTTTTCCTTCAAAATTCAACAACAACCTCCATATTTGACCCAAAGAGGATTTATATAGTCATTAAAGACCATAAAAAAACTATTTTAACCAACTTTCAAATTAGTTGGTCATTTGGGAAACAAAATGCAACTTTTTGCACCAAAATTGCAAAGTTGTTCATAGCAACTTTTGAGCACTTTTGTCAACTTTTGCAATTTTCAACCAAATGATCTCCTATCAACCTAGGACTCCTCAAACATGATAAATATTACATAATACCATGAATTACATTAATTTTATTACTTTTGGCCACCTCTGGAGGTGTTGACCAGTGTTGACCTATTCAGGACTAGTGCAGGTACCACCAAATAGGTATTTGTCAGATGTCAAAAGGTTAGAAGAAAATTATGTAAACATGTGGAATTTTTTCTTGATGAAGGGGTCTCATGTCTTTATGATGATGAGAGAATAGGCGACATTGAGATACCCTTGAGGTAAAAACATCAATGGAAAGAGTGTGTACCCAAGGAACTTCCTCCAATAAACACTTATTTTTGTGTCAACAAGAGGATATATCACATAGCAGAATCGTCATTACAAGGTTTCGGCCTATTTTGCATGGACGGAATGAAGGTCAGTTATGAAAAGGTTACTAAATTGATGGATTATGTCAGACCCTGTTACAGTTAAAAATATTGTATGCAGCTGGTTCGATATAAATGAACTATGCGTAGGTATGCCTTTTTAGCAAATTATATACAGCTAAAAGATTGTTAGAATAACTAAGAGGGGGGTGAATTAGTGGCCTCAAAAATTAGTCCAATATCAACCACAGAACTTTATATCTCAAATATAAACTTCTAGTTATATTTAGTCCCACAAGATGTATGCCTTTAAATAATCATATCAAATAACTATTGCTCAGAGTTCATTATTAAACCTTATTTTTAAGCTTTACCAAATAGCAGTCTATCCTTTACCAAAATACAATAAATAAATTAGAGTTTATCGATCAATCATGTTTTAGTAATGTGTAAAGAAAAACATTAAAGTAATAGACCATTAACACATTTGACACATGTATTTTTAACATGGAAACCCTGTTAAGGGAAAAACCCACTTGGGACCGGTAACCCAAAATTTTCAGTCTTCTGAAGTGAGTTCACTAAAGATCCAACCTTTTTAAAGGTTACAAACACACTGTTAAGTGTGACCTTGTTAGAGGATTTATCACTAACATTTTATCACTTGATATCTGGCATTCACTATGATATCTTCATGATAAACCTTTTGATACTCCTTGGGATGTATCTCAATATATAAAGGATGGTTAGATCCTCCTTGGTTAAGAGACTTTCTAAATCAATGGTTAAACTGAAACAGTATATGATATGTTCACAAATACAACTTGGACTTGCAGATTTTCAAAGCTTTTGTAAGCTCATAATACCTTTATGATCAATGTTTTGCTTCAATACCTTTTCTCCACTTCTTTCTGCTCAGTGATGTTGTGCTTCTTTGTTGCTTGGTGTCCACAGAAATCTTTAGCTTGTTTGATCATGTCTATATGAAGACTTCTTCACCAGTATTCTCTTCAGCATCCTCTTCTCTTATTCACCCACCTATTAATAATTAATTGTATTTTCTCTCTTATAGACATAATTTCACCATTTCTAAGTCCTTGACTTTCTTGTTCTTGGTGTGATCCGCAATTCTTGCCATTCTTGCTTTAAAGAATACTTCATTTTTATCCGGCAGATTTCTCCTTGACAACTAGAATAAAACAACTTTAAAACTCTAGCTTATCTTTGGCTTTCAACTTGTCGATGAAAATAATGTGATCAACCAGTTAACTTTGTATTTATCTCCTACCAGCTAAGTCTTTTTTCATTTCTAAACTTCAGTTCTTTTCGGTTTTTAACTCCTTGTTAGCTCGGTCTTGACTTCAGTAGTCCTTGGGCATCTCTATTCGTTGGGGTTGTATGTCCATTGGGAAAAACTATGACTTTCATTTCTGCTCGGGTTACGTTTTGGTTCTACTCAGTAATTCTTGCTTGGGTAACTTTACCGGGTATCACTGTGACTCTTATCTAGGGGTTCTCTATCCGTCGGTGTGCACTATCCATCGGTGTTTGTTGTCACTTAGTGTATACTGATCTTTTATGCATTATTGATGGCATAACCTTTATCTCTTTGGTTCTTTGAAGTGTTTGACAATATGTATATAACCAATTAGGTTATATCAAGTTGACATCAATGACAATACACTACATTAACTGATTTAATGTCATGCATTAACTTTCTGCAGCTTGGTGATCATCAACTTAACATCTTCAAACATTTAATCAGTTATAGTTCATCAATCTCTCCCTTTGGCATTGATGGCGACATACTACAATACTACTAATACAATATGAAATATATCTATTGTAGTTCATCAATCTACCAATATTATTGTTCTATAACCAATACAAATGTTTGGCTCTTGGTAAGCTCTTCTAGCTTAGATTTGTTTCTTGTAGAGTACTTTCTTTAATCTTCATTCCCTTCACTAGATAGATGTAGAAGCTTCTATTTTTGTCTCTCCCTTTGACTGTTAATCTCCTTGATCATCTCTTTTTCTTTTGAGTCGTCTCTCCCTTAATTCATTTCTCCCTTAGGATAAATTTTCTCCCTTTGGATGATTATAAAGGACATTTCATATGCATATAATCTCTCAAGTCATCTCTCCCTTTGACAGAAATGCCAAACTCTTTTCTCTTTTAGTTTTAATATACTCCTTGAATTTCACTTTCCATCAACAGTACAATGACTCTGGTGTTCGGTGTAGATAAGTACCTTTCTGTATACTTATGTATCTTTGTAGTCCATCTTTTTTCTTGCATCAACATGAATGATCTTCTGATTTTGTGTAGGATGATGCAACTTCCTAGTCAGCTTAGTGACTAATAGACAAGGGTCAGACCCCTAGTCTCTTTCTCAAGTACTCAATTGTATCTTTAGGCAATGGATTTGTGAATATGTCTGCTAATTGTTCCTTGGATTGAACGTATTCCAGTATCACCTATTTTTCTTGCACTTGTTCTCTTAACTAATGATACTTGATAGCAATATGCTTAGTCTTAGCATGTATGAATGGGTTCTTATAAATTTTTATTGCACTGGTATTATCACAATAGATAATCACTGGTTCAATAATTTTCACATTCATACCTTCTAGTAATTGTTTGATCCATACAATGCTAGAGAAATTTGCAGTAGCAGCCACATATTCTGCTTCTACAGTAGATTGTGAGATGCATCATTGCTTCTTAATTATCTATGTGACAAGTCTGTCACCCATGAAGAATGTTCCTCCTGTTGTGCTCTTCCTGTCATCAAATTTTCCATCCCAATCAACATTTTTATAGACTTGAAGCTCAAATTTGCCTTCTCTTTTATACCATAATCCACATTCCTCAATATTCTTTAGATATCTCAGAATTATTTTGACAGTAGTCATGTGTGATTCCTTGGGGTTAGCAGAGAATCTTGCAGCTATTCCAACTACATGTGCTATATCTGGTCTAGTATGAACAACATACATGAGTTTGCCAATCATAGATCTATATAGGGTCTGATTTACCTCGGTTGACTTGTCTTCCATTTTCATCTTGCATCCGATTGTCATAGGTGTTCCAAATGGCTTGGAATCTTCCATCTTGAATATCTTCAGCACTTCCTTGATGTATTTGGATTGTGTGATATAGATGTCTACATCCTATTGAAGAATCTGTAGACCAAGAAAAAATTTGATCTCTCCAAACATTCAAATCTCAAACTCTTTGCTCATTTCATTAGAAAATGATTTTCATAACATATCCTTACCCCCAAATATGATATCATCAACAAATATTTTAGCAATCAAAATGGTATCACAAATATCTTCTTTTAAATACATATTGTTGTTTTCACTTATTCTTACAAATCCAATACTTATGAGATAGGAGTGAAGTCTTTCATACCAGGCTCTTGGTGCTTGTTTCAATCCATACAATGCTTTGTGTAGTCTACAAATGATGTTTCTCTTGTTAGGATCAACAAACCCTTCTGGTTGTTCAATTTATACCTCTTCTTCTAGTATTCTATTTAGGAATACAGATTTGACATCCATTTGGTATACCTTGAATCCTTTGTATCCAGCATAAGCAAGTAGAATTATGAATATTTCTAGTCTAGAAATGGGTGCAAAGGTTTCTCCATATTCAATACCTTCTTCTTGTGCATACCCCTTGCATACTAATCTTGATTTATTCCTTGTGACTTATCCATTCTCATTCAGCTTGTTTCTGGATATCCATTTGGTACCAATGACATTATTGTCATCTGGTCTAGGTACTAATGTCCATGTTCTATTATTCTCAATTTGTTCTACTTCCTCATTCATAGCACTAACCCATTCTTCATTTTCAAGTGTAGTATTAACAGATTTAGGCTCAAAATCACAAATTAAACATCTAGTGTTCAGTGACTTACTTCTTGTTCTCATTCCATCCTTTTTGTCTCCTATGATCTGGTTCTATGGATGGTGTCTTCTGACATACTTGGCAAGTATTGGTTAAGATCTTTTTTCATCATTTTGATCATCATCTTGACCTTCACTCTGATCTACATCGCTCGGTACATCATTTTGAGCAATTTCCTAATTTTTGGTGTTTGCATCCTGATGCTTGGGTGCAATGTTCTATTGCTCAGGAGCGATACATTGTTGCTCAGGCAGAGTGTCAAGTTCTTCATTATAGACAAACCTGTTATAGTCTTCTGGTTCTTTTCTTCTTTCCTCATCATTTTTCTCAGCAAATTCATATATTTTGACATTTTCACTTTCAATGATTTTGTTAGAGAACTTGTTAAGACATTTATAATCTTTTCTTTGTGTGGAATACCATAGAAATATTCCTTCTTCACTTTTGGAGTCAAGCTTTCCATTTCTATCATATTTCAAAATATAACATTGACTTCCAAAAATTATGAAGTAACTTACATTGGGTGTGTATCCATACCATAGCTCATAAGGTGTCTTTTTGGTGTCTTTCTTCAATTGAACTATGTTCAATGTGTAGACAGTAGTATTGACAGCTTCCCTCTAGAATGTTTGTGTGATGCCTTTTTCAATCATCGGTGTTCTTGAATAATCAACAATGGATCTATTCCTTCTTTTAGAAATCCCATTTTGTTGTGGTGTTCTTGGTGCAAAAACCTGTCTTTTAATTCCATGCTCATTGCAAAAGTTAGTGAATTCATCAGAAATAAATTCTCCTCCTCTATCTGATCTTAAGCATTTCATTTCCTTACCACTTTTTTTTTCTACAATATCTTTATACCATTTAAACATCTTGAATGTTTCTGATTTCTCTTTTAAGAACATAACTGTCATCATTCTAAAATAATCAGCTACAAATAGAATGAAGTATCTATCACCATAGTAGCTCTTAGTTATCTTGGGTCCACATAGATCAGTATGGACTAATTCTAGAATATCATTATATGTATGGGTTTTTCTCTTGAAACTAGACTTTGTCATTTTACCTTTTTAACAATTTTTACACATGATATGGTCAGGCTTTGACATTCTCGGCAGGCCTCTTACTTTCCTTTTATTGCTTATCTTAATCATGTTGTCAAAATTCACATGACATAGCCTTTTATGCCACAACCACATGTCTTTGTTTCTATCCATTAAACAAGTGGTGTTTATATCATCAAGATAGAATAGGTTACCTTTTATTTTCTCACCAGTTTCGATCAACCTTCCTGATTCATTAAAGATATTTACCTTTTTGTTCTCAAATGCAACTCGGTGACCTGTGTTATTCAGCTATGAAACACTCAATAGATTATAGTTAATTCCTTTTACCCAGTATGCATTTTCACATCTGATCATATTATTTAAAATTATGGTTCCTTTACCTTCAACCGAATAGGGTGAGTCATTACCCATTCTTACTGATCCGCCATTATAATATTCAAAAGTTTCAAAATTTTCCTTATCTCCAATCATGTGGTGAGTGCAGCCACTATCTATAATCCAAACATCATTCTTACTAACCTTATATATGACTGTAGTCTCAACATACCTTTCCTCTCCATCTAAATCATCCTTCATGGCAACAAATACCATCTCAATATCTTCATCAGATTCGGTGTCAATATCTCCAGCTTTGTTCTCCGCTAGGTAACAAGATTTCTTCCCTTTGTCCTTGTAGGCTTAAGTATCTCTTCTGTCCGATTGTTGGTTGCTTCGGTAATATCTATTATCACCTCTGTCAAACTTATTTTCATATGATCTATCACTATTTCTGTCTTTTATTTCTTTTGTTAGGACATCTAGCAGAAAAGTGTCCAATCTCTTTACAATTAAAACATACCAATGGTAATTTACCTTTGTATCTATCTTTACCTCTCTGCAATCTTCTAGCTATTAGTGCTTAAATCTCATCAAGTTCTTGGTCATCACTTTCACTTTAACTATCATTTTTCATAGTTTTTTTATGACTTGACTTACTTATTTTCAAAGAAGATTTGAATACAGACTCAATAGATTGTAAGACACTGTTGTCAAAGTTATTCATCTCAAATGAAATAATTCTAGCAACCAAACTATCTAGAGTGACATTGTTGTTTTCTACTGCTCTCATTTCTTTTATAGCAGATACTCTAATAGCATAAATAGACAGTAAGGTTCTTAGGATTTTACTTACCACTGTTTCTTCTTCAATTACGCCTCCAACTCCTTAGATAGCATTGACTACCTCTTTGATTCTACAGTTGTACTGAGTGATATTTTCTCCTTCTATTCTTAGGTCATCAAATTTAGCTCTTAGGCTTTCTGCCTTAGCTCTTAGCACATTAGCATCTCCTCCATGTACTAGCTTCAACTTTTCCCACATTTTCTTTGTAGAGGTGCATGTTTTGAGATCTTCAAATTTAGCATCAGAGAGTGAGGAAGTAAGTTCTATCATCATATATTTGTGCTCATGCTTTTCTCTCAATTGATCAAGTGTGTGAGGTCCTGTAGGCAACACATATTCATTATCCAAGTATTGAGTAATATCATTTCCAATACATGATAGGTGGAGTCTTATCCTGCTTTGCCATGATGCAAATTTGTCTTTGCTCAACTTAGACACATCCTATTTCATCATCTTGTGATCTTTAGCTTAGGTATTGAAACCTTCCTTCCTAAGCACACAAGTTGTGATACCAATTGTTAGAATAACTGAGAGGTGGGTGAATCAGTGGCCTCAAAAATTAATCCAATATCAACCACAAAACTTTATATCTCAAATATAAACCTATATTTATCTTTAGTCCCACGAGATGTATGCCTTTAAATAATCTTATCAAATAACTACTGCTCAGAGTTCACTATTAAACCTTATTTTTAAGCTTTACCAAATAGTAGTCTAGCCTTTATAGAAATACAATAAATAACTTAGTGTTTATCAGTTAGTCCTATTTTAGTAATGTGTAAAGAAAAACATTAAAGTAATGAACCATAAACAAATTTGACACATGGATTTTTAACGTGGAAACCATGTTAAGGAAAAAAATACTTGGGACTGGTAACCCAAAATTTTCACTCTTTTGAAGTGAGATCGGTGAAGAGCCAACCCTGTTAAAAGTTACAAACACACTATTAAGTGCGACCTTGTTAGAGTATTTATCAATAAAAGTTTATCACTTGATATCTGGCATTCACTATGCTATCTTTGTGATAAAACTTTTGATACTCCTTGGGATGTATCTCAATATATAAAGGATGGTTAGATCCTACTTGATTTAGAGACTTTCTGATTCAATGGTTAAACTGAAATAGTATATGATATGTTCACAAATATAACTTGGTCTTGTAGATTTTTAGATCTATTGTAAGCTCATAATACCTTTCTGATCAATGTTTCCCTTCAATACCTTTGCTCCACTTCTTTCTGCTTAGTAATGCTGTGCTTCTTTGTTGCTTGGTGTCCGCAAAAATATTTACCTCTGTTCTTTAGCTTGTTTGATCAGTTCTGTATGAAGACTTCTTCACCAGTATTCTCTTCAGCATCCTCTTCTCTTATTCACCCACCTATTCATAATGAATTAGCTTGTCTCTCTTAGACATAATTTCACCATTTCTAAGTCCTTGAGTTTCTTGTTCTTTGTGTGATCTGCAATTATTGACATTCTTTCTTTAAAGAATACTTCAGTTTTATCCCGCAGATTTCTCCTTGAGAACTGGAATAAAATAGATTTAAAAATCTAGCTTATCTCTGGCTTTCAACTTATTGATGAAAAAAATGTGATCAACCAGTTAACTCCATATTTAGCTCCTGCCAGCTAAGTCTTTTGTCATTTATGAACTTCAGGTCTTTTCAATTTTTAACTCCTTGTTAGCTCGGTCTTGACTTTAGTTGTCCTCGGGCATCTCTGTTTGTCGGGGTTGTCTGTTCATTGGGAAACACTGTGACTTTCTTGGATTACACTTTGGTTCTGCTCGGTAATGCTTGCTCGAGTAACTTGCTCGGGTATCACTGGGACTCTTCTCTAGGGGTTCTCTATTCGTCAAAGTGCACTATTCGTCGGTGTTTGTTGTTACTTAGTGTATACTGATCTTTTATGCATTACTGATAGAATAACCTTTATCTCTTAGGTTCTTTGAAGTCTTTGACAATATGTATATAACCAATTAGATTATATCAAGTTGACATAAATGACAATACACTACATTAACTAATTTAATGTCATGCATTAATTTTTTGCAACTCGGTGATCATCAACTTAACATATACAAACATTCAATCAGTTATAGTTCATCAATCTCTCCCTTTGGCATTGATGGTTGTGTGCTAAAATGTTGACACACTTCTATGAGTCATTATATTCAAGATTTCTCAAGAATGAGATCTCAAATGGTGACTCATAGCTCCCTATCCATGGAGTGCAAGGGTTTGTGATGAAGGCCTTCAGTTTAGACCTAGTTATGCCCATGCAAGTACACCATGAAATGAGAGATTCAAAGAGGAAGATCAATAATGATAGCCTCCATGATCACCAAATATGCATGCAAATGATATGAAAGCTATTTTATATGATAACAATGCATGGAAGGAAACTAATCTATATGATAACAATGCATGAAAGGAAATATGCAAATTAATCTATGAAGGAAATATGAATCTAAATTAACATGAATCTACTCTAAATGGATTTTCATGAATGCATGAGAGAAGAAGACAAGAAGAATAAGTTGAATGGTTCAAGCTCAAATGCTCAAACTCTCCTCCAAGATCGCTCTCCAAACCTGAAGCATACCAATAGCATAAAAGTGTATATCCAAATGAGAAGCAGAGGTTTCATTTTAAAGAGCAATGGATGGTAGAGATTAAGAGGTAAAAAGAAATGAGCAATGGTGGATATTAAATCTTCGTTGATCTATGTGATGATATCTTCAAAAGGCAAAATCTAAGGCTATGATTAAGAGGCAAAAAATCCCACCACTTAGGAATATGTGTGAAGAAAAAGGAGCTTTTATTTATTTTTATTTAATTTATTTCCTTTTTCAACACAAAGAGGGATTTAAGTGGGGATTTTATTTATTTAATTAAAAGAGGGATTTTCTTTTATTTAAATAAGATTATTTTATTTAATTAAAAAGAGAGATTTTAATTAAATAAGATAAGATTATTTAATTAAAAGAGATTTTAATCAAATAAGATTATTTTATTTAATAAAAAGGATTGTTTTCTTTTAATTAAATAAGATAATTGATGAAATGATCAAACCTTAGGAAATATTGAAATAATTGAATTAATTAAAATTTGATCAAGGAAATTGTTTTGAATTAAAATGTTGCAAAGCATTGGTTCGGAAATTTGATAAATTGATTATCATTTGATAAATTAAAGAATGGGGGCCCATAGTCTAGGCGACCATTTTAGGGTGCATACATTTGCCCCTCTTTGACCAATGTGTGATATTTATGGGAACACATGTAGTCAAAGAATGCAGTTGAAGTGTGAGATCGATTTGGGATCACAAAACAACCCAGACGTCTGATCGACGAACAGGAACACATCAAGACAAAGATAAGTTGTTTGAAAAAGACAAGGTCAACACCCCTGTAAATAGGTAATTGACATGTCCAAGATAAGAATCTCAAGCAAGGTTTCCCCAAGCGGAGCAATTGATAGGAT
>MU223733.1:256796-274954 GCA_018584345.1 Thuja plicata | reverse complement strand
TCTTAGCATTTTTCTCATTTAGCTAATATTGTTGTTTATTTTATTCAAGCATGCAAATTTAATTTAGAGCACACTTTCAATTTGGGTTTAAAATTGAATATCTCACATTTCATTTAGTGCTTCTAAATCTGAATCTTAAGTAGCTTGGATGAACAACAAATTGCATAATCATTTAGATTAATCAGCATTCTACTTTCATCATATAGTTTTAAATCCTTCATTGAGGTTAGTGTGTAGTCACTGAGCTTGCAATGATCTGAGAGCAAGCTCATACTCCTACCTATTAGGAGGCAACAGGTCGACTCTTCCAGACATGCAGGGTGAATGAATCGATATTCATTCCTGTATGAAGCTGAAGAATAATGACCATGTTGAAGTGTATGGCTAAATCAAAGGCCCACATTTAGCTATCACAAAGTGTAGTATTAACAGATTTAGGCTCAAAATCACAAATTAAACATCTAGTGTTCAGTGACTTACTTCTTGTTCTCATTCCAGCCTTTTTGTCTCCTATGATCTAGTTCTGTGGATGGTGTCTTCTGACATACTTGGAAAGTATCGGTTCATCTCTTTCTTCATCATTATGATCATCATCTTGACCTTCATTCTGATCGCCATCGCTCGCTACATCATTTTGAGCAATTTCCTAATTTTTGGTGTTTGCATCCTGATGCTCGGGTGCAATGTTCTGTTGCTCGGGAGTGATACATTGTTGCTCAGGAAGAGTGGCAGGTTCTTCATTATAGACAAACTTTTTGTAGCCTTCTGGTTCTTTTATGTTTTCCTCATCGTTTTTCTCAGCAAGTTCATCTATTTTGACATTTGACCTCTCAATGATTTTGTTAGAGGACTTGTTAAGACATTTATAAGCCTTTCTTTTGGTGGAATACCCTAGAAATATTCCTTCTTCAATTTTAGAGTCAAGCTTTCCATTTCTATCATCTTTCAAAATATAACATTGACTTCCAAAAATTATGAAGTAACTTACACTGGGTGTGTATCCATACCATAGCTCAGAAGGTGTCTTTTTGGTGTCTTTTCTTCAATTGAACTATGTTCAATGTGTAGACAGTAGTACTGGAAGCTTCCCTCCAGAATGTTTGTGTGATGCCTTTTTCAATCATCAATGTTCTTGCATAATCAACAATGGATATGTTCCTTCTTTCAGCAATCCCATTTTGATGTGGTGTTCTTGGTGCAGAAACCTTTCTTTTAATTCCATGCTCATTGAAAAAGTTAGTGAATTCATCATAAATAAATTCTCCTCCTCTATCTGATCTTAAGCATTTCATTTCCTTACCACCTTATTTTTCTACAATAGCTTTACACCATTTAAACATCTTGAATGTTTCTGATTTCCCTTTTATGAACATAACTATCATCATTCTAGAATAATCATCTACAAATAGAATGAAGTATCAATCACCATAGTATCTCTTAGTTCTCATGGGTCCACATAGATCAGTATGGACTAATTCTAGAATAGCATTAGATATATGGGTTTTTCTCTTGAAACTAGACTTTGTCATTTTACCTTTTTGACAATTCTTACACATGATATGGTCAGGCTTTGACATTCTCAGCAAGCCTCTTACTTTCCTTTTATTGCTTATCTTAATCATGTTGTCAAAATTCATATGACATAGCCTTTTATACCACAACCATATGTCTTCGTTTCTAGCCATTAAACAAGTGGTGTTTATATCATCAAGATAGAATAGGTTACCTTTTGTCTATTCACCAGTTCTGATCAACCTTCCTAATTCATTAAAGATCTTTGCCTTTCTATTCTCAAATGCAACTCAGTGACCTATGTTATTCAGCTGTGAAACACTCAATAGATTATACTTAAGTCCTTTTATCCAGTATGCATTTTCACATCTTATCAGATTATTTAACATTATGGTTCCTTTACCTTCAACCAGATAGGGTGAGTCATTACCCATTCTTATTGATCCACCATTATAATATTCAAAAGTTTCAAAATTTTCCTTATCTCCAGTCATGTGGTGAGTACGGCCACTATCTATAATCCAGACATCATTCTTAATAACCTTAGATATGAGTGCAGTCTCAACATACCTTTCCTCTTCATCTAAATCATCATTCATGGCAACAAATACCATCTCAATATCTTCATCAAATTTGGTGTCAATATCTCCAGCTTTGTTCTCCTCTAGGTAACAATATTTCTTCCCTTTTTTCTTGTAGTCTTGGGTATCTCTTCTTCTAGATTGTTGGTTTCTTTGGTAATCTTTGTTATCACCTCTGTCAAACTTCTTTTTATGTGATCTTTCACTATTTTTGTCTTCTCTTCTTTTGTTAGGACATCTAGCAGCAAATTGTCCAATCTCTCTACAATTAAAACATACCAATGGGAATTTACCTTTGTATCTACCTTTGCCTCTCTGCAATCTTCTAGCCATTAGTGCTTCAATCTCATCAAGTTCTTGGTCATCATTGTCACTTTCACTATCATTTCTCATAGTGTTTTTATGACTTGACTTACTTATTTTCAAAGAAGATTTTAATGCAGACTCAATAGACGGTAAGACACTGTTGTCAAATTTATTCATCTCAAAATTAATAAGTCTACCAACCAAACTATCTAGAGTGACATTGTTAATTGCTACTGCTCTCATTTCTTTTATATCAGATACTCTAATAGCATAAACAGGCATTAAGTTTCTTAGGATTTTACTTACCACTGTTTCTTCTTCAAGTACAACTCCAACTCCTCAGATAGCATTGACTACCTCTTTGATTCTGCAGTTGTACTGAGAGATATTTTCTCCTTCTTTCATTCTTAGGTCATCAAATTTACCTCTTAGGCTTTCTGCCTTAGCTCTTATCACATTAGCATCTCCTCCATGTACTAGCTTCAATTTGTCCCACATTTTCTTTGCAGAGGTGCATGTTTTGAGATCTTCAAATTCAGCATCGGAGAGTGAGGAGGAAAGTTCTATCATCATATAATTGTGCTCATGATTTTCTCTCAATTGATCAAGTGTGTGAGATCATGTAGGAAACACATATTCAGTATCCAAGTATTGAGTAATATCATTTCCAATACCTAATAGGTGGAGTCTTATCCTGATTTGCCATGATGCAAAGTTGTCTTTGTTCAACTTAGGCACATCTTGTTTGCTCATCTTGTGATATTTATCTTAGGTCTTGAAACCTTCATTTTTAAGCACACAACCTCTGATACCAATTGTTAGAATAACTGAGAGGGGGGATGAATCAGTGACCTCAAAAATTAATCCAATATCAACCATAGAAATTTATATCTCAAATATAAACTTCTAGTTATCTTTAGTCCCACGAGATGTATGCCCTTAAATAATATTATCAAATAACTACTGCTCAGAGTTCACTGTTAAACCTTATTTTTAAGCTTTACCAAATAGTAGTCTAGCCTTTACCATAAAATAGTAAATAATTTAGTGTTTACCAATCAATCATGTTTTAGTAATGTGTAAAGCAAAACATTAAAGTAATGAACCATAAACACATTTGACACATGGAATTTTAATGTGGAAACCCTGTTAAGGGAAAAAACACTTGGGAATGGTAACCCAAAATTTTCACTCTTTTGAAGTGAGCTTGGTGAAGATCCAACCATGTTAAAGGTTACAAACATAGTCTTAAGTGTGAACTTATTAGAGGATTTGTCACTATTAGTTTATCACTTGATATCTGTCATTCACTATGTTATCTTCATGATAAACCTTTTGACACTCCTTGGGATGTATCTCAATATATAAAGGATGGTTAGATCTTTCTAGGTTAAGACACTTTCTGATTAAATGGTTAAACTAAAATAGCACATGATTTGTTCACAAATACAACTTGGACTTGCAGATTTGTAGATCTATTGTAAGATCATAATACCTTTCTAATCAATGTTTCCCTTCAATACCTTTTCTCCACTTCTTTCTGCTCGGTGATGTTGTGCTTCTCTGTTTCTCGGTGTCCATAGAAATCTTTAGCTCTGTTCTTTAGTTGTTTGATCAAGTTTGTATGAAGACTTCTTCACCGGTATTCTCTTCAGCATCCTCTTCTCTTATTCACCCACCTATTCATAATGAATTAGCTTGTCTCTCTTATAGACATAATTTCACCTTTTCTACGTCTTTCAATTTCTTGTTCTTGGCATGATCTTCAATTCTCGTCATTCTTGCTTTAAAGCATACTTCAATTTTATGCTGCAGATTTCTCCATGACAACTGGAATAAAATAGCTTTAAAACTCTAGCTTATCTGTAGCTTTCAACTTGTCAATGAAAACAATGTGATCAACAAGTTAACTCCATATTTAGCTCCTACCAGCTAAGTCTTTTTTCATTTCTGAACTTTAGTTCTTTTCGATTTCTAACTCCTTGTTAGCTCGGTCTTGACTTCGGTTGTCCTCGGGCATCTCTGTCCGTCAGGGTTGTCTGTCCGTTGGGAAACACTGTGACTTTTAGATCTGCTCAAGTTACACTTTGGTTCTTCTTGGTAATGCTTTCTCGGGTAACTTTCTCGGGTATCACTGTGACTCTTCTCTAGGGGTTCTCTATTCGTCGGGGTGCACTGTCCGTCAGTGTTTGTTTTCACTTAGAATATATTTATCTTTTATGCATCACTGATAGCATAACCTTTATCTCTTTGGTTCTTTGAAATCTTTGACAATATGTATATAACCAATCAGATTATATCAAGTGTACATAAACAAAAATACACTACATCAACTAATTTAATGTCATGCATTAATTTTGTGCAGCTTGGGGATCATCAACCTAACATCTATAAACATTCAATCAGTTATAGTTCATCAATCTCTCCCTTTGGCATTGATGGAAACATACTACAATACTACTAATATAATATCAAATATATCAATTGTAGTTCGTCAATCTACCAATATTATTGTTCTATAACCAATACAAATGTCTAGCTCTTGTTAAGCTCTTCTAGCTTAGATTTGTTTCTTGCAGAGTACTTTCTTTAATCTTCATTCCCTTCGCTGGATAGATGTAGCGGCTTCAGATTTTGTCTCTCCCTTTTACTGTTCCTCTCCTTGATCATCTCTTTTTCTTTTGAGTCATCTCTCCCTTAATTCATTTCTCGCTTAGGATAAATTTTCTCCCTTTGGATGATTATGATGGATATTTCATATGGATATAATCTCTCAAGTCATCTCTCCCTTTGACAATAATGCCAAACTCTTTTCTCTTTTAGTTTTAATATACTCCTTGAATTTCCCTTTCCATCAATAGTACAGTAACTCTAGTCTTCAGTGTAGATAAGTACCTTTCTCTGTACTAGTGTATCTTTGCAGTCCATCTTTTTGCTTGCATCAACATGAATGATCTTCTGATTTTGTGTAGGCTGATGCAGCTTCCTAGTTACCTTAGTGACTAATAGACAAGGGTCAGACCCCTAGTCTCTTTCTCAGGTACTCAAAAGTATCTTCAGGCAATGGCTTTTTGAATATGTTTGCTAATTTTTCCTCGGATTGAACATATTCTAGTATCACCTCTTTTTCTTGCACTTGTTCTCTTAAGTAATGATACTTGATAGCAATATGCTTAGTCTTAGCATGCATGACTGGGTTCTTAGAAATGTTTATTGCACTGGTATTATCACAATAGGTAATCACTGGTTCAAGAATTTTCATATTCATACCTTCCAGTAATTATTTGATTTATGCAATGTTAGAGCAATTTGCAATAGCAACCACATATTTTTCTTTTGTAGTAGATTATGAGATGCATCCTTGCTTCTTACTTATCTATGAGACAATAATGTCACCCATGAAGAATGCTCCTCTTGTTGTGCTCTTCCTGTCATCTAAGTTTCCTGCCCAATCAGCATCTGTATAGACTTGAAGCTAAAATTTTCCATCTCTTTTATACCATAAGCCATATTCCTCGGTATTCTTTAGATATATCAGAATTCTTTTGACAGCATTCATGTGTGATTTCTTGGGGTTAGCAGAGAATCTTGCAACTATTCCAACTACATGTGCTATATCTGGTCTAGTATGAACAACATACTTGATTTTTCCAATCATAGATCTATATAGGGTCTGATTTACCTCGGTTCACTTATCTTCCTTTGTCAGCTTGAATCTAGTTGCCATAGGTGTTCCAACGGGCTTGGAATCTTCCATCTTGAATATCTTCAGCACTTGCTTGATGTATTTGGATTGTGTGATATAGATGCATGCGTCCTATTGAAGAATATGTAGACCTAGAAATAATTTGATCTCTCCAAACATTGACATCTCAAACTCTTTTCTCATTTCATTAGAAAATTATTTACATAACATATCATTACCCCCAAATATGCTATCATCAACAAATATTTCAGCAATCAAAATGGTATCATCAGTAGCTTCTTTTAAATACAGATTGTTGTTCACTTGTTCTTACAAATCAAATACTTATGAGATAGGAGTGAAGTCTTTCATACCTAGCTCTCGGTGCTTGTTTCAATCCATACAAGACTTTTTCTAGTCTAAAAACCATGTTTCTCTTGTTAGGATCAACAAACCCTTCTATTCGTTCAATGTATACCTATTCTTCTAATATTCCATTTAGGAATGCACATTTGACATCCATTTGGTATACCTTGAATCCTTTGTATGAAACATAAGAAAGTAGAATTCTGACTCCTTCTATTCTAACAACAGGTGCAAAGATTTCTCCATAGTTTCTTCTTGTGCATACCCCTTGCATACTAATCTTGCTTTGTTCCTTGTGACTTCTCCATTCTCATTCAGCTTGTTTCTAAATATCCATTTGGTATCAGTGACATTCTTGTCATCTGGTCTAGGTACTAATGTCCATGTTCTATTCTTCTCAATCTGTTCTATTTCCTCATTCATAGCACTGACCCATTCTTCATTTTCAAGTGCAGTATTAATAGATTTAGGCTCAAAATCAATAATTAAACATCTAGTGTTCAGTGACTTACTTCTTGTTCTCATTCCAGCCTTTTTGTCTCCTATGATCTATTTTTGTTGATGGTATCTTGTGATATACGTGGAAAGTATTGGTTTATCTCTTTGTTCATCATTTTGATCATTTTAATCTCCATCGCTTGGAACATCATTTTGAGAAATTTCCTGATTTTTGGTGTTTGCATCCTGATGCTCAGGTGCAATGTTCTGTTGCATCGGAGAGATACATTGTTGCTTGGGTAGAGTGTCAGGCTCTTCAATGTAGAAAAACTTGTTGTAGTCTTCTGGTTCTTTTTTGCTTTCCTCATCATTTTTCTCAAAAAAATCATCTATTTTGACATTTGCACTCTCAATTATTTTGTTAGAGGACTTGTTAAGACATTTATAATCCTTTCTTTTGGGGGAATACCCTAGAAAGATTCCTTCTTCACTTTTGGAGTAAAGATTTCCATTTCTATCATCTTTCAAAATATAACATTGGCTTCCAAAAATTTTGAAGTAACTTACATTGGGTGTGTATCCATACCATAGCTCATAAAGTGTCTTTTTGGTGTTTTTCTTCAATTGAACTTTGTTCAATGTGTAGACAACAGTAGTGACACCTTCCCTCCAAAATGTTTGTGTGATGCCTTTTTCAGTCATCAGTGTTCTTGCATAATCAACAATGGATATGTTCCTTATTTCAGCAATCCCATGTTGTTGTGGTGTTCTTGGTGCAGAAAGCTATCTTTTAATTCCATGCTCATTGCAAAAGTTAGTGAATTCATCAGAAATAAATTATCCTCCTCTATCTGATCTTAAGCATTTCAATTCCTTACCATTTGTTTTTCAACAATAGCTTTATACCATTTAAACATCTTGAGTGTTTCTGATTTCTCTTTTAAGAACATAATTGTCATCATTCTAGAATAACCATCTACAAATAAAATGAAGTATCTATCACCATTGTAGCTTTTAGTTCTCATAGGTCCACATAGATCAATATGGACTAATTCTAGAATTTCATTAGATGTATGGGTTTTTCTCTTGAAACTAGACTTTGTCATTTTGCCTTTTTGACAATTCTTACACATGGTATGGTTGGGCTTTGACATTCTCGGCAAGCCTCTTACTTTCCTTTTATTGCTTATCTTAATCATGCTGTCAAAATTTTCATGACATAGCCTTTTATGCCATAGCCATATGTCTTCTTTTCTAGTCATTAAACAAGTGGTGTTTATATCATCAAGATAGAATAGGTTATCATTTGTTTGTTCACCAGTTCCAATCAACCTTCATGATTAATTAAAGATAATTACCTTTTTATTCTCAAATGCAACTCGGTGACCTATGTTATTCAGGTGTGAAACACTCAATAGATTATAGTTAATTCCTTTTACCCAGTATGCATTTTCACATCTGATCAGATTATTTAACATTATGGTTCTTTTACCTTCAACCGGATAGGGTGAGTCATTACCCATTCTTACTGATCCATCATTATAATATTCAAAAGTTTCAAACTTTTCCTTATCTCTAGTCATGTGGTGAGTGCAGCCACTATCTATAATCCAGACATCATTCTTAATAACCTTAGATATGAGTGCAGTCTCAACATACCTTTCCTCTTCGTCTGAATCATCCTTCATGGCAACAAATACCATCTCAATATCTTCATTAGATTCGGTGTCAGTATCTCCAACTTTGTTCTCCGCCAGGTAACAATATTTCTTCCCTTTGTCCTTGTAGTCTCGGGTATCTCTTCTATCAGATTATCGGTTGCTTCGGTAATCTCTATTATCACCTCTGTCAAATTTATTTTCATATGATCTATCATTGTTTCTATCTTCTTTTCTTTTGTTAGGACATCTAGCAGCAAAGTGTCCAATCTCTTTACAATTAAAACATACCAATGGTAATTTACCTTTGTATCTACCTTTGCCTCTCTGCAATCTTCTAGCCATTATTACTTCAATCTCATCAAGTTCTTGGTCATCACTGTCACTTTCACTATCATTTCTTATAATGTGTTTATAACTTGACTTACTTATTTTCAAAGAAGATTTGAATGCAGACTCAATAGATGGTAAGACATTGTTGTCAAAGTTATTCATCTCAAATGAAATAATTCTAGCAACCAAACTATCTAGAGTGACATTGTTGTTTGCTACTGCTCTCATTTATTGTATAGCAAATACTCTAATAGCATCAATAGGTAGTAAGGTTCTTAGGATTTTACTTACCACTGTTTCTTCTTCAAGTACACCTCCAACTCCTCGGATAGCATTGACTACCTCTTTGATTTTGCAGCTGTACTGAGTTATATTTTCTCCTTCTTTCATTCTTAGGTCATCAAATTTACCTCTTAGGCTTTCTGCCTTAGCTCTTAGCACATTAGCATCTCCTCCATGTACTAGCTTCAATTTGTCCCACATTTTCTTTGCAAAGGTGCATGTTTTGACATCTTCAAATTCAACATCGGAGAGTGAGGAAGCAAGTTCTATCATCATAGAATTGTGCTCATGCTTTTCTCTTAATTGATCAAGTGTGTGAGTTCCTATAGACAACAAATATTCAGTATCCAAGTATTGAGTAATATCATTTATAATACCTGATAGGTGGAGCCTTATCCTTCTTTTCCATGATGCAAAGTTGTCTTTGTTCAACTTAGGCACGTTCTGTTTTCTTATCTTGTGATCTTTAGCTTAGGTATTGAAACCTTCCTTTCTAAGCACACAAGTTGTGATACCAATTGTTAGAATAACTGAGAGGGGGGGTGAATCAGAGCCCTCAAAAATTAATCCAATATCAACCACAAAACTTTATATCTCAAATATAAACCTCTAGTTATCTTTAGTCCCACTAGATGTACGCCCTAAAATAATCTTATCAATTAACTACTACTCGGAGTTCACTGTTAAACCTTATTTTAAGCTTTACCAAATAGCAGTCTAGCCTTTACCGAAATACAGTAAATAACTTGGTGTTTACTGATCAATCATGTTTTAGTAATGTGTAAAGCAAAACATTAAAGTAATGAGCCATAAACACATTTGACACATGGATTTTTAATGTGGAAACCCTGTTAAGGGAAAAAAACACTTGGGACCGGTAACCCAAAATTTTCACTCTTCTGAAGTGAGCTCGATGAAGAGCCAACCCTGTTAAAGGCTACAAACACGATGTTAAGTGTGATCTTGTTAGAGGATTTATCACTTGATATCTGGCATTCACTATGCTATCTTGATGATAAACCTTTTGATGCTCCTTGGGATGTATCTCAATATATAAAGGATGGTTAGATCCTGCTCGGTTAAGATACTTTCTAATTCAATTGTTATATTGAAATGGTATATGCTATTTTCACAAATACAACTTGGACTTGCAGATTTTTAGATCTATTGTAAGCTCATAATACCTTTTTGATCAATGTTTCCCTTCAATACCTTTTCTGCACTTCTTTCTTCTCATTGATGTTGTGCTTCTTTGTTTCTCGATGTCCACAGAAATCTTTAGCTCTATTCTTTAGATTGTTTCATCAGGTCTATATGAAGACTTCTTCACTAGTATTCTCTTGCGCTTCCTCTTCTCTTATTCACCCACCTATTCATAATGAATTAGCTTTTATCTCTTATAGACATAATTTCACCGTTTCTAAGTCCTTGAATTTCTTGTTCTTGGTGTGTTTCGCAATTCTTTCCATTCTTGCTTTAAAGCATACTTTAGTTTTATCCTACAGATTTATCCTTGACAACTAGAATAAAATAACTTTAAAACTCTAGCTTATCTCTGGCTTTCAACTTGTCGAGTAAAACAATCACTAATACATTATACCCTAAAAATCGACCAACATTTCCCATGAACAATTAAAATGCTTTTTCTTTTTCAGTTTATTGGAGGAAAATTTTGAGTTTTTTTTAATCCATGCCCGTGTTCGTCAAAATTTTGACGAACCCGGGCATATAACTAAAAAAAGGGGGTGATCGCTTTCATTGTTAATTTCATTCTGTTTTAATTGCGCGTTGCAAAGCGGAGGCCAAAAGGACTAGGGAATCATTGTGCAGAGGGGAGGCCAGAAGGATTTTATTGCGCGAAGAGGCCTCAGATATTTTGGAACCTCAAGTGTTGGATTCTCTTCAATCTAGTGTATAGCTTCTGATTCTTATTGGGTGGCCCTTATCATTACAATTTATCACCCAGTGGCATGTCACGAGCTAGAGTGCTGGTATGTATGCACGCTCATATATGTATATTAAAATGCACATCTCTGGGTTTAGTAATAGTAATTTATGGACATCCATCAACACGTACAAGTATAGAGGGTTTCTAAACCAAGGAAATGACTAGGTAGCGAGATGCACAAACCGTGGATTTGTTGAATAATATATAGAAACTTCTATACGGCCAATGAAATTTGTAGGTGAAATCACTGCATCAAAACAATGGATGCCATGGCAGTGATATATGCAAAACGTGGAAGCTTAGGCCCGACATCTTAACTGTCTAGCTCATGAAATGTTCTGTTTGACACAACCCCTCAATAAAATGTGGTCTCAACCATTTTCATGATTGGAGCATGCATTCAAAATGGATGATTTGAAATGTCTTTGGAGGCTTTCAAACAAATTGCAATCTCCAAACTAAAAACTAGAAACCGCGGATTTTACAATAGAATCTCATCAATGAGAGAGTTGCTCTAATTTATGGTAAAATAAATGATAGATAAAGTCAATAAAATTATCACAGGCTTAGCAATGTAGGCAGGGAAGCATGATTGACAAATGCATGATTGGCGATTTCATATAGAGATCACAATTGAGATTCAATGGTGTTTCATATATTTTCTTTAGTTTCAAGAGCTACAAAGTGTAAGAGATAATTCATTAGGGTTTATTGAGGAAGTTTGGTAGAGTTCATTACACATTGGTGGGTTTGATTATTGTTGGGTGTACACTCTAGGGCTAGTCATACATCTTCAAAGGGGTTGTACATTGCTTGAGAACAGGGGTGGAATTTCTTGGAGGGTCTGATTTGAGTTTGCTGAAGTTTTTGACTAGATTTTTGGCACATTTACTCCCTTCTTCTCTCCATTCTTTTAATCGTCCAATTTGGATTTTTTTGGTGTAGGTGGCTAGGGTTTGGAAACCCTCATCTATTGGTTTTGTTGTTGCTTGTCCATTATTTACCATTATGAATAACTAGGTATGTGAGTTTAATGTTTGTAATTAGTTTTCACCATCGAAGTATCTTCAGTTTAGATTATTTATTGTATTGTCACACTTATTTCATATTACAAGTAATTTTCTAATCAATGATGGTGACAAACCCCCGCACATTTAGATAGTTGCATACTCATTTTCTCATGCATATTATTGTACGAGTTAAGTAGCGATGGTGACAAACCTTTGCATATCTAGATAGTTGTAATCTCGTGTTAATTTTGTATTATTATACCAATTGAGTTGCTGCAAATAACCCCCACTCATTTAATTATTTTTTCCATGAGAGCATTTGTATATTCGGGTTTATTGTGCATGCATGTAATCTGAAGCTAACGTCTAGCATTATTTATATCTTGTTTCAGTTATTTCAAAAGAAAAAAATTAGGGGTAGTCATTATAGTGGTATCAGAGCTAGTTTTCCTACTAGCTTGTTGGGGTTTATCAGTTGCATGTGATTTTGATACTCTTTCATTTCAGTTTGTAGAAGACCCAGGGTCACACATGTTTCTTCCTTTGGGTGTATGCTATATTTTGAAAGTATCTATATGTTTGCATGTCATTTTGGAGCCTTGAATGATATGGACATTTATTACATGTCGAGTTTGAGCATTTCCTATGAGATCTAGTGGTAGGGAAAAAAGATATCAGAGTTATGCATCTTTTCAACCTAACCGGATATAAATTTTAGAATTGGTTCTAAAAGGTTTCAATAATGTGTTGGTTTATTCTATTTAAAAATATGAAGACTTTTGAGGAGAAAATACTAGAAAGGGTTGTAAAATAGAAGCAAAGTTGTCAAAGCTATACTGAGAGTTGGAAAAATTATGAAGGGGCTTTAAACTAATTGCATAAGGAAGTGCATAAGCATCTTGAATGGGTAAAGTCTCTATTTGGTGTTAAGAAGAAATCAGAAAAAGTTTCTTCCAATATAAGAAATCATGATGGAAGCAAGAACAAATTACGAAGGAAAAAATTATGTTTTTTCTTGCAATGGGTCTTCGAAGCCTAATCACTTATGCACTGGTAAAATTAAAAAATGTCAAAAGATCAAAAGGCTACCAATATACTTAAACCCTCATTTCAAGAAGTTTGAAAAGTAATACATTTGAAGAAATTATTTTTTATTCCAATGAGCATGAAAATGAATCATCATGTGTTTCATCTATTACAAATAAGTGCATTGATGAGACAATAGAATCTAGTCTCACTAAGTCGGCCAAGGATGATTGGACAAAAAAAATAGAAGATAGAACTAGCATAATTCTATTTTGGCAGAATGGCAGAGTCTTCTTCAATGAAAATGAATCAATCATTACTTCAGATAATGGGTGCTCAAGTTTTTATGTCGATGGATTAGAAATCAATATTGATGAGAGTAATGAAGAGATGAATTTTGATCATAATGTTATTACACTTATTATAAATCTATGATATCATAAAGTAATTCAATTGCATTTGATGAGGCATATTGTCTTAGAGAGTTGATTGTAGAGACTAAGAGTTTTCCTAGCAATAAGGTCCTACAAAATGATAATGTTTGGTTTGTCATGGATACTTCACCATGGAATTGGTTGAAGATAAAGAACATAATGGAGATGCAAGTGTGGATCGATTCAAGGAAAATTATGGAAACATGTGACTTTTAGCATCATGGACCAAAACTTATTGAAGGTACAATAAGAGATGACGAAGATATTCCAAGGGAACGTAATTTTAATTTTTAGAATTCAACCAGCAATCCCTTGTCATCACATGAGAAATACATAGAGGGAAGCCAAGTGTGGGTTGATAAACAAATGGTTGAGGTTTGCAATATTGATTTCCATGGTCCAGTTTTACAATAACAGATGGAGAAGAACATTAGGTAAAAAAAAAACTTATTCACAATCATTTTGATAATCATTTGTTTGAGCACAAGTGTGTTGGAAGAAATGTTGTGGATGAAGCTACAGAAAAATCAGAAATTTTTCATAAGTCACATACTTTGGAAGGACATTTGAGGATAAATGAAGACGTGATTTTTGCATCTCTCACTTACATTGATGATACCCATTGAATAATTTAAAAATGTTTGTGGAAAGTGAAATAAGGTGAGCTATCTCTAGAAGATTTGTAGGTGCTTAGATAATCTATGATGGTGATGAAGTCGGATTTCCAAAACCTACTCATTGATAGAGATCATTTCCTCCAAATCAATGAGATTTATTTTGATGCATTAAGGAGAAGAGAAGATGAAGTAGACAAGCTCACTTATGAGCTTAAGGTTGCCATGGATTCCTTGAAGTATTCTCAAATGACCCTTCAAAAACAAGAAGATCAAGTTGATGAGAATTTCTTGACACATTCTTCATCACGCAGAATAGACATTCAATCATTTTTAAGCCACATCTAAGGTAGAGGAACATAATGCAAGAATGGTTGACAAGGAAATCTCCATGCCTATTGGGAGACATGACAAGGCACTCTTCATGAGTTTAATACAAGTTCGTTCACTGTTATTTCAAGTAATTAAAGTTGATATTACCTAGGACATTAGCAGCTTCAGTCTGGCTAATGCTTGTCCACCAAGCACAACATATGCAAGCCATACATGTGTTTCCAATATTCACTATTTATAAGTTCAATACATCCTACAACAACAATTTATTGGTTTTTACATGAAGCCTAAGCATGAGCATTTCCTCTGCCTAATTCTAGGGGTATGTTTTGTGTTCCTTTGGAAGCCAAATGATAGGCAAGCATTAATGGTCATTGTTCTTTCTCTGTAGATGATTAAACTACTAAGAAAGATAAAGATCCATGACAAATAGGAATTCTAAACAACAGTGCATGCCCAACTTTTAAGATAAATAGTTTAGTGGTATAATACAATATTTGTGTTTCATAACTTGCTGAGAAGCTTATCTAACTTTGATCCAATGTTACTGTAGACACTTTGAATATGAAGTCACGATATTTGGTAAGATTCTACTTATGTCATTCACTGAGGAATCAAAAAGGACCATCATTCTAGGCTCAATGTTGACCATCATTTGGTAATTGATCTATAATTTTATTAAATAGGTTTTTGAAACTAACAGTCACAGAGAACTTATTGCTTTCTCTAATTAGAATGATTAATGTACTGCCCTAGAAGTGAGATTGTTCTGAATGTACACACAAATAACACTAAAAAATTTCCCCTCATAATATTCAAATAGGGGGGAATCCACCTGGAAGTAGCTAATGGCTCATCTACAAACCTAAACAAATATCAGTGAGAAAAACAATTTACAGAGAATTACATATGAAATATAGTTGATCTATCTTATAAAGGAATGCATAGTGGGAAGGTTGCACTAACTACTCCTGAAATGTCACCCATTAAGCGAGTATTATGTTTGTAACACGTTCTTGCATAATCAATGCAGAGGCTATGTCAGTTAGGTTGAACTTTTGTTTTTGTAGCAATTTTGCCTAGCTTAACACTAGATAATTGCCCGTTGGAATATTTTCATAGTTGTAGCTGGATATGTTGTTTTTTATGTTTTCTTTTTAGGAATGTTTTTGCCTCCTTATAATGAAATATGATGACACAATGCAATCATACTTAGGTTATGCTAAAAATGATATCAAACAATTATAACATGTCCAACGATAACCTGAGCCTTAAATCTCTAAAGCATATCAAAAATTACAATATCAATTGTTTCAGTCAAAAGATGAATTTACACATGCAACCAAAAATTTGTGTATTTTCTTTCAAATTTTGGGAATCCAGTAGCATCTAAGCAAACCTTGTTCAATACAGTCATTACTATATTTGACATGTAATTTGGTAATAACATTTTGTAGTCTTGGTTGTTAGTCTTATCAGCATGGTTGTTGGGAATGTATTAATTTTGCCTGTTTGTCAGCTTTGGAAGTGCTTAAAATTATGCTTATACAACAGTTAGAAATGTTTTCCATATATTATGATCAAAATTTCATGGATCCTTATTTTTAGATTGATGAGAAACATTGACAATGTTTTGATGGATAGGGAAAGTTAAAGACGCTCTTCTGATGTCGTTTTTTATTCCATTTCTTTTGATTGTATTCTCATTCTTCAGTTGTTTTAAAATGTTGTTTAAGGTATTGGACAGTCAGATTGCCCATGTATTTTTTACTCTCCTTTTCAAGCTTGATAAACTAAACAAAATCATACAAGATGTTATGTAAAATGGAAATATTTGTGGTTCATCAAGTAAATTGGTGTCCTTTGTATAATCAATGGTTTGCAAATGTTGTGACATGTGTCAAAGAGGAAGTTGGTAGCATAAAAGCAGTCTTTCCCCCATTGTGTAAAACACACAATTTCCTCTCTATCCACTTGTACGAAACACTTGTATGCAGATGTATACACAAGTTTTGATTTGTTTTTAATGTTTTATATATTTAATGCCCAGCATATCCTCACATAAACAATTTTCCCTCTTCCATGTGATATTCTCAGTAATGACAATTTATTCATCAGGTTTTCTGCAAATTCTATGTAATAATTAACAATATAATAGTATTGGTAAAGGCATTCCAATTTTAAAATTAACAAGATCTGCTCCTGGTAGATCATGCATCTAAACTAGTACAAGGTTAGGTATTTTAGGAACTGGAAGGCATGTTATTTTGTCACGAAGTCAAGGGATTAGCAACTAAGGCTTTGGTTCTATACACGGTACACGCTCATTGTCTTTTTTTAAAGAATTTGTTTTATTTAATATTGAGTCTTAAGGTTCGGTTGCCCTTTTTGAGGTTGGGGTATGAGTTTCAGGCGGGATTCATGAGTAACTCTACTTGGCTAAGTGATGGTGTAAGTAGAATGGAAATAGCATTTGGTCATTATTTTCACCAATAACAATATAAAGTTGATATCAAGTTATTTTTGCAAAGAGGGAGTTAGGATTTGTTGAAACATTTAGGTTTAAAATAAATGAATAATAAATCACTTATTATGCTCCATATGAGTATTGGATATTGGGGAGGGGTCATTGCCTTCCTCAAAATTAGAAATGCCTAAATGTCTCCTATTAGCCAAGAGATGATATAGGGATGTTTTTTCATATCCTACAAAGGGGAATTAATTAGATATTGAGCTGATAATCTTTAATTCTTTTCCTCAAGGAGTAAGTAAAACATGGATTTCCTTTCTTAAACCTAGTGTTACAGATAAGTGTAGTTTATCAAATAAACAAAAATGTCATCTTATTTCCATATATGGCCAATTACTTTAGCTTCATACCATAATTTGGTGGCACGTGACATCCGAAGAATCAAAATTCATGACTGCTTGAACCCATATAATATCTACTATATAATACTGGTTTTTGCTCCTTTTCTGAGTTATTGAGTAAACCAAAACCTTACCAATCTACTTACCTCCAGAATACACTATAATGTTTTATTTAACAAGCTCAAGATTACCTTGTATTAGATCTCCATTTCACCAAATGATGCACATGTTGATCTATCAAACCTCTGCACAACATTTTATAGAACATATACCAATTCTGTTCTAGCAAGAACATCAGTCATTTTTTCTTTGATACATAATCACAACCTATCACAACTTGCGTGCAGATGACAAGGAAATGGAAAGGGTTTCTGAATTGCATTTGTTCAAATGTTTTTAAAGCCCTTTTTTCAAACTCATTCTATGCAAATATTGCAATTATTTGCATTATTCAAAATCACTTTTTTGCAAGGCATTTTGTCAAACAATTTAAGGGATTTGTTTATAATTCCACAATTGAAGGTTTTTAAAGCACTCTTAACGTTGCAAATCATGTAATCATAACATTCCATACTACCACATATTGTCAAGGGATCTTAACAAATAGTTCTCGCGCGTGCCCTGCATATTCATGTTCCTCTGAGACTACATCCATTCGAGGCATCTCTGTCATACAACCTACTTGCCTTGTCTCTGCTCCAACATTTGCATTTATGTACAGGAACCAAGAAAACATTTTCACACAATCACCCAAATTTTGA
>MU223733.1:203041-251744 GCA_018584345.1 Thuja plicata | reverse complement strand
ACATTGGTTGTATTTGAAGCCAGCTAATTTGACTAAATTAAGTTTATATTTTTGTAATTTGTTTGTTGATATTGGGTTGTAACCATAATAAAATAGATGCATTTATCATGTAAAACCATCTCTATCTTGCAAAACCTATTATCGATGCATATTCTACGCAGTTGCACGTGCATTCTCGATTCAGAGTGGGAAATCTTATTTTGGATGCGAGGGAGAGAAGCCTAACACATAAAGAACATGCACATAAACACGACAACTGGGAAACATAAATGTAGATATCACAATAGTTGAGAAACATAAATATAGATATCATGGTCACAATTGTTTGGAGACACAACATAATTCAGTGGTATACCTAGACGATGCAACGCAACCACTACTCCTAAAGTTCTAAGTTGGCACTACACGATCCAAAAACCATAGATAAGGAATAAATTTAGAGAGCGAAGGAGGAGGGCCATAACGACCGAAATAATATATGGAGATCCCTATATTATTTTGGTCGTTATGGCCCTCCTCCTCCGCTCTCTAAATTTATTCCTTATCTATGGTTTTTGGATCGTGCAGTGCCAACTTAGAACTAGAGGAGTAGTGGTTGTGTTGCATCATCTGGGTATACCACTGAATTATGTTGTGTCTCCAAACAATTGTGACCATGATGCCTACATTTATGTTTCTCAGCTATTGTGTCCCAGGATCCCTTATGACCCTTTATGACCCTTTACAATCCCTAAGAATACATCATAGAGATCTTAAAGTGTCGTAAAGGGTCATAAGAGGCTCCTAGGAGGGGCCATATGAGCTTCCATCTTCACGTGGTTGGATCTGTTAAGTAGATAATGTTAAACTATTCTCGAAACAAAGAGAAGCTCGACAACCAACATTCAAATTTGAAGATTTACATACTCGGGTGAAAAAAAAAAAAAAAATTTTAAAACATGTTGGTTTTTCGACCTTCATTACATTTACAATCGACGAGAAACTTATACAAATGACGAATAAATCAACGGATTATTGTCTCTCCTTCGACGACCTTGTGTCGGCATACCGTCGTACAAGTGACTCATTGCAAAAAGGGTCTTAGGGTGAAAGGCGCATGCACACATCTCTCCACACCCATTTTTTCTGACCTTTATGTCGTCGGTGTTATGACGACTCAGCCAGTCTTGGAAAATTTCAACAAAAAAACTTCCACGACGCCTTTGGTCGATTGAGCTACCTTGGACACTCAAAAAATTGACCTATGCTCGTCGAAAATTGAGAAAAATTTTATTAGTGAATGTGATCAACCAGTTAACTCCATATTTAGCTCCTGCCAACTAAGTCTTTTATCCTTTCTGAACTTTTTTTCTTTTCGATTTTTAACTCCTTGTTAGCTCGGTCTTGACTTCAGTTGTCCTCGGGCATCTTTGTCCGTCGGGGTTGTCTGTCCGTTGAGCATCATTGTGACTTTTAGTTCTGCTCGGGTTACACTTTGGTTCTGCTCGGTAATGCTTGCTCGGGTAACTTGTTCGGGTATCATTGTGACTCTTCTCTCGGGGTTCTCTATCCATCAGGGTGCACTGTCCGTCAGTGTTTGTTGTCACTTAGTGTATACTGATCTTTTATGCATTATTGATAGCATAACCTTTGTCTCTTTGGTTCTTTGAAGTCTTTAACAATATGTATATAACCAATCAGATTATATCAAGTTGACATCAATGACAATACACTACATTAACTGATTTAATGTCATGCGTTAACTTTCTGGAGCTCGATGATCATCAACTTAACATCTTCAAACATTCAATCAGTAATAGTTCATCAAAAGATAAGGATCAAAATAAAGTAGTCATTATGTACATTGGCGAAAGGCCAAAAGCATTGGGGAATATTGCAGTTTTTATAAACATTACACGGCCTGGGTCAACAAATAAGCAACACAATTTAATATTCAAGGCGCGCGAGGGAAACCATGTATTCATTTGTGTGCTAAAATCAATAATTGCAGGGGAAAAGTTGCTAATCAATTACAATTTGAATCATATAGATACACATAGTTACTATTGGGGGGTATGTACTATATACCATTTCACCCATCCTCCAATATACCATTTTATTATTATGTTTTTTTTCGTAAGTCTATTGGTTTCATTTCGGTAATGTTTTTTAATATTTAATTTTTGTCACAACGGGACATTGATCGTAGGGGAAGGCTTTGGCCCAGAGCGTAGACCATGATGAATCTTCAGGCGCTTCTACCCGACAGGTTTACCTCATTGTAATTGTACAAATTAGATACGAGAAAAAATTATTATTATGTTTTTTCGTAAGTTTATTGGGTTAATTTTGATAATATTTTTAATATTCTTGTCGCAATCGAATGATCGGGGAAAGGAACCAATAGTAGAGGAGAGAACCCATAGGGAGGTTCAGTCACTATTATGCAATGATGGCATCGCATATTCCATAAATCCTCTAGATATGATAAGGAAGACCCAAAAAATGCAATGAAGAAATCTTGCAGTTGTTATCCATAGTGCCTCAAACAGATGAGACAAGAGAAAGGGTTAAAATATTAACTAAGAGAGCACGGAACTTGCAAGTAAGTTGTAATGAGATCTTTAATTATAACATAAGTTCATTCATGGTTTTATATTTTGTATTGTTTTATGTCATGAACTAAAATATGTATTGTTTTTACAGGATTTTTTGCATCCTCGTGATGTTGTTGGCCATGATTAGGGTATTGCAGGTGCTGCCTGGGGAGTAAGGGTCGGTACAAGAGTTGATCCTGATCTTCCTGAGCATACCTCACATCATACGACCCCAGCATTTGTGCCTATATTGTTGACTAAATTGTTAGAAACACATAACATGTAGGCATCAGGTAGTGCACCCTCTGGCAGCGAACACATGCCAGTACATGTGTCAGGACATGTACTTGGGGATGTAGAGGCCACTAGTACTGGTGATATTTTAGCAGCATTTCATGTATCTTCCCGTATTACTAGTACGGGAATATTTTCGGTCACATTTGTGGTGACTGAGGATTTTGTTCCCATAAAGATAGAGAAGGTCTCAAATACTTTAAAATGTTTTAATTATTGTTATATGTAAGCCAATTGAAATTTACTTATTGATCACTCTTTTTAGACTAATGATCCCATGATCTTTTGTAGGAAATGATGTTTTTAATAAACATATAAATGATACTACATTGGAGATCTCTGGGCCCACCATACGTACACGGTGGAATGCCCAAAATCAAGATTTAAAAGATGAGCTCATTAACCGTTTAGTTGTCTTGTTCAGTAATAACACATTCAATCAAACCAAGGTATTTAAGAAAGTTGGTACCTATCTAAAGTATGTGAGGGACCAATATAGGTCACACTTAGGAAAGAACAAAAAGTATGAGCATCCCCCAATGATTCTGGAGAGGGAATGGAAGGACGTGGTGTCAAATGGAAAGGAGAAGGTTGAAAAGAAAAATGGAAAGACACCACTGGGCCAAAGAAGGTATGTGATACTATCAACAATGCAATTATATACTGATTACTCTTTCTTTTTAACATAATATAACGTATTTCAAACTTTCCATAGATTGCCCAACACATCGAAGGCAACAAAGGAAAGACTAGAAAATATGGGCAGTACAAACTTGGCTCTAGTGGTTATATGAAATTAGTCGCGCGAATTGTAAGTATCAATAAATGAAATATTGTATCCAAATAATAAATTGCAAACAATTTTGGTTTTATCACGTCATAGAAGCAAAATTCATGATCTTATGCAAAAATGTAGGGCTCTGAATTCAACAGAGTACCCATAGAAGAGGACTTGAAGATTGCCTTCCAGCAAGGCTATGGAGTCGTAGTTGAATACCTAAGACTCCTGACTGGGCAAACACAAGCTTCCACTACATCTGACACAGAGGTAAATAAACTCAATGAATTTTATTTAAAATTGAATACTTGTGCATTCTATTCAATATTAATTTCCACCATAAATTAATTATGTTCGTATTTATTTTAAAAAAGAAAGCAATTATAATACTGCACATGACATTGGAATGCAGCCTGGTGAGGGTGGAGCACAACCTATAGATGAAGGTCATGGTGTGCATCTCGGTACTGGATATATTCATGTGCTATAAAAAAATGCAGTACGGATTAATACAATTAAACATCTTTAATTGCAATTGGTTTATTAATTAATGTAAACTTTCATGTTTCATCTTTAGAGCATGTAGAGTGTGATCAACATGTTGAGCATTATCAGTCTAGACAGGATCAGAAACATGATGTGACCCCATTAGGTAAAGAGGACCACTCTAATGTTCTTTTAAACATATTTAATTATAATTGGTGTATTAATTAATGTAACCTTTCGTGTTTCAACTTTAGATCATGTAGAGCGTGATCAACATGTTGAGAATGATCAGGCTAGACAATATCAGGAACATGATGTGGCCCCATTCAGTAAAGAGGACCAGTCTAATGTTCTTTTAAACATATTTAATTGCAATTGGTGTATTAATTAATGTAACATTTTGCTTTTCAACTTTAGAGAATGTAGAGCGTGATCAACATGTTGAGCATGATCAGGCTAGACAATATCAGAAACATGATGTGGCCCCATGAGGTAAAGAGGACCACTCTATGTTCTTTTAAACATATTTGATTGCAATTGGTGTATTAATTAATGTAACCTTTCATGTTTTAACTCTAGAGGATTTAGAGGGTGTTCAACATGTTGAGCATGAGGCTCTAAGACAAGATCAGGAACATCATGTGGCCCCATCAGGTAAAGATCACCACTCTAACGTTCTTTTAATTAATGAAATACTTGTAACAATAATAATAAAACATATCAATATAACATTTATTTGTTATTGCAGCAGACCCCCTTGTAGCGGCCTCCACATTGTGAGTACCTGACTAGGCATACATTAAGATCACAAGCAAAGGGTAGAACAACTAAAGGGGGGATGATGATTTAGAAAATGACACTCCACTTCTTTATTTAACTGCAAAAAAGAAACAAAAAAAAGTGATTGTAATCATATATTTGACAACCAAATTTTTTATAATATGTTAATGAATGTTAAAAATTGATATTTTTTACAACCATATTTTTGATAATATGTTTACTTCTGTAACTTAAAACATGACTATGTTTCTATGTGCTCTTGCATTTAATGTATACATAGAACAGCCAATGAATCTTTTGCATTCCTCTTCATATCACTATTTAAACAATGACTCTTTCAGTAGAAGAAAGAATGATTAAGTTAATTGCTTTCCAATTCCATTTTCTCATTTTCCCTCTTTGTAGCTAATGTACTTAGTAACTAGCTTACTGCACCAGTGTCTTGTTGATCATACCTTTATACATTCCTTAGACATATATCACTGATCATACCTTGCAGACATAGTTACAGTTTGTTCACTACTATTTTGAACTTTGTTACTTTCTGTGTACCTATGTTCTGCTTCTGAATATATGTTAAATACTTCCATGTAGCAATGAACGGATAACATCTTGTAGCTCATGTTTCTTTATGTGGCATGACAAAACTAATGTTGAATATTATTGATGGAAACTCCTAGAGATTTTACTTGTTCTAATTATATTTGAACACCTTCCTCCTTTTTGTTTATAGGATGTATCATTGGCATTGCTACCTCATTTATTGTATCACATGTAGAGATATGGCTTATCATTTACTTTATATAGCTTTTGGCACTATGAAAAACCAAGATACATCTTCCTTTACTTATCACAATACTTGGAGGTACATTTTATTATCTAGAGATACTTACAGTATGTATTTCAACATTTAAACATTTTATTTTCTTACTCCATATGAAAAGTATGAAGTTGTTGTACATGTAATGGTTACAGTAACCAACCAAGTTGTTGTTGAGATAAACGTAGAAGCATCATACGAATGAATGTTTTCTCCACTTCAATTTGTAGCAGGCCTTGGACCCAAAAAAGTTGCTTCCATACAAAAGTCTATTTTGAGGGCTAGAAGGGTGTACAGTTGCAGAGAATCGTTGACCCCTGTAGAAGCTATGAAGAGACTTTTCTTTATAAATGTTGTTGTTTTTAAAGGGTTAGAGGGATTGGATAAGAAGCTTTTGGGAACCATGTTATGGATCCGTTGGACGATACTATAATTCATCCAAAGTCATATGAACTAGCCAAGAAAATGGCTAAGGACATATATTGTGAAGATGTCGAACAGGATATAGATGATATGGATGAGGAAACACAAGAAATGGTTGTTGAACATGTCAAAAAATATCCCCATCTGTTAAAGGCCCTTGATAGTGATGAATATGCTAGAAGTTTGGAACAACAAACATCCAATAAAAAGTGGGAAACCCTTGCTAACATAAAGAGTGAATTGTTACATGGATTTAAGAATTTATGATCACCATATAAAGAGTCATCCCAGGATGGGTAATTTCATCTGCTGACTGGAGAAAATGAAGAGATTGTGAGTGGGAAAAAATGTCTAAGCAATAGCCTCTAGAGTCCTAAATAATCGTGTAATTTGTGATTTGGAATCAGGCTTGATAGGAATAATATTGAAGGATGAGCTTTCTGGTGGTGGTGGTGGTGGTATGTGTGTGTGTGTGTGTGTGTGTGTGTGTGTGTGTGTGTGTGTGTGTGTAGTGGTAATTTATACAAAGCTTTGGAGCATTGAGACGCTCTTTATGACAATTTAAGATTATTTTGTATTTTATTAAGTCAATTTATATCTCCCTTAAGCAAGTAATAAGACCATAGGGTTGTCAATTGCAAGTAGAATTTTTGGCAAACATAATAAGTTCAACATCAAGGTAGATGTCGACATTGTAAATATTGTGCTACAAATAAAACTTCTCCATGCACGTACATGCATGTGCACATGCACATTCATAAACAAATCCTATAAATGTCACAATAAAGACTAGTTAAGTAATCTACTCAAATCTAGACTCCCATCACAAGGGTTGTAACTTCTCAAGTTGCGCTACACCTACAAGTATGCAATATAAACAAATTTGACATGTTTTTGTCTATAGCTTTCCCAATGCCTAAAACAAATTCAAATCAAAGCACTACACGCAAGAATTTGGCTTCTTTCAAAATTGTATTTGATGATGGGACATGGACACTTTTTATCATTTTGTATTTATAGAAAAATAATTTATTAAACCCATCTTGCAACATTGCCACTCTATAGGGCATTTTTTGTATTTAAGAAGTATTAATTTATATATCTATTAAGCAAGCAAAAAGGCTCTATAGAGTTGTTAGTCGCAAGCACGCAAGTAACGATTTTGAAAAGGATATTAAGCTCAATATGGAGTTGAAAGCCAACATTCTAAATATTGTGGTATAAGGATTTTTCTCCCTAGAGAGAGAGAGAGATTTTACCAAAATTGAGAGGTCACATAACTATATATAGAGCACAACAAGGGCCAATTGGACAATCTGCTCAGGTCAAGACTCCTATCGTAAGCAAGTTACACAATGCCTTCAAGCATGTGAAAAAACCATATTTGTCAAAATGCTTCACTGCATAACTTTACCAACACCTGAGTCAGATTTGAATCAAGCTACTCCCAATCGGCTTCTTCACTAAGGGGGTTACACTTGAGGAATTATTTTGACAATTTTGTATCTTATATTGTGATAGTTCATGAAACCCTTGTTGAGACATTTGACACTATATAGGGAAATTTTTTGTTAAGTCGGTTTATACATCTCTTAATCACTAAAGAGAATATTGCCAACCATGAATAATTTTTCACAAGGCTAATGAGCTCAATGTTAGGCTGGATGCCAATATTGGAATATTGATCTATGAGAATTTTTCTCCCCATAAACAAATGAAATATATGTATAGAAGAAATAAAACAAGTTTTATATAGATTTTACAAGACTTGATCCTACCTACTTGAGACCATTTTAGGCTTTCTTTTATCTTAAGCATCACCTATCCTGTTCTGTGGTAAGAAAATGATAATTTGATCTAAGAGAATGAGAGTGCAAGGTAACCTCTGTCAAGAAAATAATTATTGACATGAAGAGACTAAGAGTTAATAGGATGAATTCAAGACTAAGAGTTAATAGGATGAATTCACTTACCATAGTTAGTGCTAGACTTCTGCTCAAATATTATCACTACAATAACAAACATTGCGAAGAGAATGTAAATTCTCATACATGGTTCTCATAACCTCTAGATAATTCAACAGTATCTGGAACTCTGAATGGCAGCTTCTGATAGCAATTTTGTGGACGTTAATGAGAGCAAGATAGCCATGAGAATTCACATACTACAGACAACTTATGCATTTGAGTTGTCATTGAAATTTTAAAAGACTAGAAATTTGGCATTACTTTGCATTCTTATATACACGTCCAGTGCTTCATAGTATTCGTTCATACAGACTTTCAATGTTACAATGCCTTAAGGAGAAACCCGTAAGCATAAGTATCTTTAAGTTGCTATTCATATCTTCATATTCTATATTCATTTGCTTTCACTCTATAACGTAAAGAGCATTTCTTATGTATTCCATAATTAATTTTGGTTATTCTGCATTTAAAGCACACTAAGTGGTCATTTCATATTAAAACCAAGAGTGGTCGTCTTCTATAATTACTCTCACAAGACAATCCATATGGCTCTTGTTGCAGTGCATACTGTAGTGAAAAGTCTTTCCTTAGTATCCGTGCTAATGCCAAAATGAGGAGGCCAACCCCCTTGGCCCATCCGTAGATTAGTTTAAGTTTTTCTGATTGTGCTACTTGGTATTATTTCCAGGTTAAAATGACTACTTGGAAAACAAAATGACAATAGGTACATGAACCCCTTATTCAGCCATATAAGCGTGTCATTGTGTTTGATGCCTGGGCATTACATCTCAAAGTTATAGCCTTGGAATGTTATGAACCAGATCTGACCTGATTAAAATTGCATCTACAATGAAGAGTTCACAAATTGGACATGAGAATATACAATCTTTTGTTGTGATTTATTGTTAATGAAGTTAAAATCTAAATTACTTGAAAGGAGCCAAAAATACTTAGTGAGCAAACAAAACACTCCAAAAATGGAATGAAAACCAAGCAAAACCACGTTGTGTTTGCAGAATGTTTTCAAACAAAAAATGAATTACGGATACCTTCTTCACAAGGTATGGGTGCAAAAAGTACAAGTGCCACATTTGGCCATAATTATCCTCCAGCATCATGCCCGATATATTTTTCCAGCCAGGAGAACCTTTTTCCCTTTCGATAATTTATGTAGGTCTCAGGTCTTAGTGCATCTGCATTGATTGCATTTGCTAATTGTGGGGTCAGTTTATTAACTACAATTCTCTGTTGTTGACTTCATGCTGGTGTGCCATGACTGCATGACTGATTAGTAACCGACATTATAACTAAATTCACAAATTGATGACTGCATTAGGATATAAATTACATGTTTTTTCATATTTGATTTATTCTGTAGAACCAATCTATTCCTCCAGATCTAATTTATTTTCTACATTAATTACTTCGCCAGAACAACTATATAATGACAGGTCCACTTAACACAAGGGTTCCTCGTGGGGGCATCATAACATTGAAGCTCCATACGAATTAACATCAAACACAATTTTAGGAATTATGTGATGTTTTGTCAAGGTTCAACTGCATAGTGCATACCTTTTGACTTTTGAATCGAAATGTATGCAGTTGAATCCCCATAAAATATCACAAAATTTGACACAGAAAAACTCCACCTACTTATAATATATAGAAGTTCTAACCAGTGTATTTAAGACTATTAAATTATTAATTAATAATAATACCAAGTTTTAGTTTTATTTGAATTTCAAGAGAAAAATATTTAAAATAATCACATTTCAACCAAATAACTGGAGCAACATAATTACGACTAAAAGTAACTGACCAATTTTGCATTGGCAGAACTAGAACAACTTCTTGGCAGGAAACGGTGAGCAAATATCATTCCTTAATGGCAAGGTGTAACCACCCCATTTTTCAATAAACATGAGTTAACCTTTATAGCATATCCTTAAAAGTTAGAAAAGCCTACCATATTGTAACAAATATTAGAAACAAGACCACAAATATCATTCCACTATACAAGCATTTAAAATTTCAAAGTGGTATTTGCTATTTACATTACTAGAAGAAATATAAATTTCCAAAGTTACATTTCCAGATAAAGTGGCATATGTGTTATAATTACTAGAAGAAATATAAAATTCCAGATGGGTAAAATCAATGATCCGAACCTAACCAAGGGAAGATATTAAGTAATACTTAAGACACTTCTGAACCCATCGGCATGCTAAAAATTATCACAAATTCTAAACAAGATAACACCAACCAAAACCTTTGAACTTATTCAGGACCATAAAATATTACAGCTTCTTTACAAAATTTGAAAAACACAAACCCCACAAATAAATAACCTATCTGCATTTGGTGTCTTCCACACTGCAGCCAGTACAACATAAAGATGTTATTGCTTTTAATTTACCCACAGTGATCATGTTAAAGAATAAAATGGGGTAAACAACAAAAATCCTAAAGAAAAAAATATATGACGAAGACATGAGTGCAGGTTGTTAAACCAGTGCACTGTTTGTGGCACAACATAGGTTCAAGATTCAAGATTCAAGGTTCAAGTCTGAGCAACCTACAAAAGTTGAATGGAATGACAGGCCCATATCCACTCTTTTGGAGGACCCCACCGAATGTGAATAATATAAAGAGAAAAAAAACAAATGTTAAAATAAATCTCATGCCTTTCAAGAAATTGAAAAAGAAACAACATGCTCCATCCATATACAAAATATATTAGCCTTATATAAAGACCCCAAGAGGATCAAACACTCTAAATGGTCTTTTTTGTTTTACATTGCAATAGAGCCTTGTAGTGAAATACAGATAAAGCATGAGAGCAGATAGTTATTGAATAATCGTGAACCCAATCAAAATCTATGCATTGAGCTTTATAATAGCTTCAAATAATCAAGTTAAACTTATAAACCTTAAACCAGAATTTAACTCAAAACTGCATTGGGGATCAAAAAGCTATTGACTAAAATGGATTCCCACTTAAAGTCTAATCTGATGACTGCATCAGCATTTATAAAAAACTTAAGATTGAAGCCTTATAGACAACTAATTATGAGATGATTTTCAAGCCAACAAGTAAATACATCTTTTGACAAACAACGATAATTAAATAAGGACTCAAGCAGACTTACAAAATGACAACATAGTGATAAAAATTGCAATCCTATGAGAAGACAGGCTAATAGAAATAAAGTAGAAGTGAAAACATTTGTGCAAGACGGGCTGTGCAACAACCATTTAGAAGGAGTTACAGAAGAAGGCCAAGGGGAAAAGAACCACCACACCAAAGAAAACACTGCCTTCAAACAAGAGCAAGCCATCCAAGCCAAGTAAATGGTGTGACAAACAAGGTAGCAGCTACTCCAACAATAAGTGTCATGCTCGAAAGAGTTTTCTTATTTAATTCAAAACAAACAATGATGATGTCAGGACGTCAAACGGAATCATTGACATGCATGCCAACAGCTTAAGCAGGGTTACAATTCCATTCTCAGATGTGGATGAAAGGGTAGCTATTGGACTTCATGATGGATGGTGGCACCATGAAGAACCTTATTTCTTTTGACACCGTGAAGTGACTGAGTTTGCCGGCATGCCTTGTCTGCAATTGTACAACTCGGGATGGTTCAACGCTTGCAACAACCAAGGTATATACATTACTATCCAATGTTGCTTTTCACATGCTATTCATCTCTTCTATATACATTACAATCCAATGTTGCTTTTCATATGCTATTCATCGTTTTCAGAGATGGATTGTGATCTGATGTTAATGGAGGTCTAATGTACTCCTCCAAGATCTCCACGTGCATAGCCACCAATATATTTGCAACACAAAATCCTCATAGCATAGTTGTATCAGTTGCATTCAGTCAAATACTTAGTTTGTGGGAAAAATGGATCGTAACAGTTGCAATGCTATTATATATGTTTAATATTTATTAGTCTATTTCAGAGATGTGCATGTAGATACATATATAAGATAAGGCATGATCTCTACATTATCACTTAGAATTGAAATATTAACAAATGACAGTCTGATCTGAATATTAACAGATTGGAATATATTTCCCCTCTGTTGTTCCTTCACTCTATTTCTCTTCTTCCAATTTTGGATGCCTTCTTCGAATGATGTCTCCTTCAATTTATACCCTCGTGGTAAAAGGGTCATACCTTTTGGTTATGACAAGACAAACTTCTTTGTATTGAAATAATATTGATGTCCTTTCACTCAACAACTGCTGCCCTTTCATGATCGCAGATATTAAGGAAAGATAAAAGATATTTGATATTAGTCAAGGGGAATAGACGACCAGCAATTATTTTTATATTTTAATATTCATATTCTTTGAGGTCAGTCCCTCCTAGGATTTGTCATCTTGTAATTATTTTATTTTTAACTTAGTGGGCCCTTTCTGAAATCGTTGCTTTCGAATTATTTATCATTTACCCTAGTCGGCATCAATGTTATTGTTGCCTTAGTTTGATGTTAATAGAAGCTGCAATATGATCTCAAGCGGGATATGACACTCCACCCTTCCCGAGATTGCTTGTCCTCGAGCAATTTTAAATTAGGATGATCATGGAGAGAGTGTTTTGGAGAAATGTGTTTAAGATTACTCTCAATAGGAAATGGCTCATGCAAGAATTTCTTATAATATTCCTTACAAAATGCAAGACATAAAAGTGCATTCTTTCTAAAGTGACCAAGTTCCCAAACCAATCTTGGACAGGCAATGTATTACATTAACTGTCTATTTGTTGATATGGTTCCTAAACAACTGTCTTTCTTGTATCCAACTAACTTTGCTTGGCTGTCTATATTGCATTGCAAAACTCCTTGAGTCATATCTAACTCTGCTAATAGCTGGCATTTGTAATTTCTAACTTTCTTCGGAATTGTATTTTATGAAGATATATGTTACAACTTAACTTCTGTTGTGCTACTCTAATATTATCACAAGTCACAAAACTTGAACCAGGATATGTTTTTGCCTTTACTTAAAAGTGAGTTATCTAATATAATTCTCAACATCAGCCAAGAGTTGAAAATTTGCAAGGTCTCCATAATTTAAGATAAGTTTTCTTCATCCTCAGAGATCAGATAAATGACATCTTGTAATAGCATAATTTCAAACCAAGCAAGGGAAGTATCAATCCAAAAATCAATTTCCTTTTTCTTATCAACATCTGCAAGAAACCATTTTGGTTGGCCCAGCCGTAGGGATATTTCTTTGAGGCAAAGAAAGAAAATAAGCTTTCCATATATTAAGATGAGAAATAGAAGCATGACACACATCTATGGTCTTACATGTTCTTGGGCTGACTAGGGCAGGAAGAGGTTAGGTCGGACCCAGGGCAACAATAAGGCAGATCACAGATTTAATAAGTAAATTTAGGCAATGACATATAAGTGAAGGGCCAACTATCTTGGCATAATCGCATCTATAATTTCCCCTTCTGTAAAAGCCCTAGTTTTTGCCTTAAATCACAAATTCCAAGTAGAATAGAATTAAAAACATCATGTACATGATTGAGACCCTACAACATGTTAGAAAATCACTGAAACATAATCCACAAAATAGATCTTCCTTATTAGAGACATTAAAAGCATAGATCTTTCTTACTAGGGTTAGGAACATTAATTTGATCATAAGATATATTTAATTTATTTATAGAGTTCAACCATAGGAGTGCTAGGATAAGTGGCATATTAGGGTGTGAGGCCCAAAAGCGGATATCATCCCTCTTGGCCATCATGTAGCCTTTTGCAATCCATATGAAGGGGTGTACCTGGTGAGGAATCCCATAGTCATTCCCCTCTTTCATTGTCGCCCTTATCCTCCTTATGATTAGAGTTCCTTAACTTGATGGTCAACCATGGTAAGGGTTTGGGGAAACAACAATAGGGTGTCTAAAACATCCTTCCCATTAGTAAGATATATGTAAAATAATATATTGGATGGTACAAATCGAAGGAATGGTTAAAAAAATTTATAGCATACCATAGTAAACATAAATCAACTATTGAGATCATCCTCATAAGTTCCCTAACATCCTTCATTGAACACTATCTTTTTTAAAATATAAGGGACAATTAATTTATGAAATAGTTTACACTGATTAGATGTGATCTTGATCATTGATGTCTTCTTTGTTAGGGTTAGGGTTAGATATAGAATTAGGGTTATGATTAGTGTTAGGGTTGAAGGTAAAGTTAGGATTAGGGTTAGGGTTTATGTAGGACTAAGTTTAGGGTTATGGTGTGGGGATTATGATCATAGTTAGGATTGCAAATAGAACCATAACCTTAATCACCTTCTAACCCTAACATAACACACATCAACTCTAACCATAATACTAATAGGAACACCAACTCCAATCCTTAGTGAACCCTAATGCTAACTCTAACCATAATTCAACTATAACCCTAACCCCAAGCTCTATCGTAGAATGGTAATCCTCTACTTGAATCCTAACACTAACTCTAAATTAATTGAGCCCTAAACTAACTCTAACCCTAACCTAAACTTTATCTTAGAATGGAAACCTTAATTTTAACCAACACTTAACACTAACCTTAAGCTAACCTTAACCCTAAATCTAATTGCACTCAGAAAATTGTACATATTATTTAATTTTGGAATTTATTATTTAATATTTACGTCAAATTGAGGATTGTAATTCATTTTATAGATGGTATTCTACTTATTGATAAAATAATTCTATAGGATTTTTTATTTTTTTGTTCAATTATTATTGTAAAACAATTTTTAAATCATTTAACTTTTCAATTTTATAAAATTTGTAAAAATTATTTTCAATATTCATAAAGTTTGTAATAATTTTTTAAAAAGTTCTCTAAAATGACAACAAATAATATATCAAGACAGACTTTGTGATATCCCTAATTTCAAACTACTCAGATTCTTCATGAACAAGTAAAAATTATAACAATCGGGTGGCAGACCTTGTCTCTTGTACATAAGTTATATGATATATTTAGAAATAAGTGAACCTTGGCAAGGTTCCTGATTATACGATGATTGATGCACTTAGTCTATCATCAAGACATTGATACTCCATGCAGCCAATATTGTTATGAAAGTATCTAAAAGTGATCAATCATTTGATCACTATTAAACAGTACCACAACCATGCTGACTTCATGAAGAAACGGTGACATGATGGTCGGCTAGGCCCAACCATCATCATGTAACTAGCATTCATGATTGCACTAGAAGTCATAAAAATTGCATTCATATTCCATCCGTTACACATGTTTCATACCAGATGTACACTTCCATAATTCCACCATCATTGCACAATCGTATCCCATACATATCTCAGATTCACATTCATATTTGCATATTTCCATACTTCATAATGCACAGTCATATCTCATACATACCTTAGATTCACATTCATATTTGCATATTTCCATACTTCATAATGCACAGTAATATGTCATACATATCTCAGACTTATTTCATACTTAGCCAATCAGCTAGATTAAGTTGATGGAGATCGATGATATAATGCCTTGATTAGTCGACTAAGTAAGTCAATATATAAACAAAGACAGACTATAATTAACAAATACAATTAGTTATGAATTAACAAACATAACGGATAAGGCATATGATTTAGGGATGGGATGTGTATCATCACCAAATCAAGTTTATAAGTTATATCGACTTATCTTTGAAGGGCATCGAAGACAAATTATCTTATTTGTTTATATTCCAAGATTGGTTCTGTTTAGAGCAATCTGACTTTACAGCAAGCCTGGTGCAAGCACGGAAAGAATCAATCAGAGACGGCATCCATAAAACATTGCATCAAATTATTGATAAGATCAGAAACAGCACTGTTATCATTGCGAGAACATATTTATAAATCCGAGACAGCAACCCATATCAATGTAAGTGATATCTCCTTCAGACATTGCATGTATTAAATATCTTTATCAGAAACAGCAAGCATCAACATCGATTGCCTGTGCAATCTGTTTTATCACTATAAGTGGTAAAAGATATTGTCACATTGTATGTAACACATCATCATACCAGATACTGCAATTGCCATTATAAGCCAATAAGAATGTCATATCATCTGGAATTCTAGACCAAGACTGATCAGTTAAAAGCATAGCTGCATTTTGGGAAGGATTCCATTATTATCCTGGGAAGGGAAAATAGAAAAGACTATAAATGTCAATCATACTTGATGTTTATAACAAGGGTGCATTGTCGAGAAGGGACTCCCTATAGTTTGATCATGAACCATGGAAACCATTAAGGGTTGGCTTAGGTCAATGGGCCATTATTGCCAGAAAGGGATAGCAAATCCGGAATGGGTTGTGGAGACCTTAAAGAGTCTAAAGGACTCAATAAACGAGTTTGGTGGTGACAATGACAGCACGAAGTACAGTCCTTGCACCTATAAAACCTTGGCCAAGGTGGTACTATGCTACGGATAGTAACCATCAGTCACTAGAACCAGTAGGGAATGTCTAGCTAGGAAGGTCATTCTCATAGGCGAAGTTGTCTATAGGTTGATTGGCTATGACAATTGTGGGTTCTGCACAAAGTCTCGGATGGCATGAAAGACTGAATCTTGTGCCCGCATCTCTCATGTAGGGCCGGGCCACTTCCATGAGGAAGTGGTGCATGAGACCATTAAAGGTCGAGATTGTAAGATAAATGGTTGGGAGGTAAAACCTCTGATGATACTATTTCCCCCTTAAGAGATTAGAAGCTTGAAGTAAGGATAAACAAGATCAAACCATCCAGCTAATCAGGTTCTATGTTTAAGATTATAACAGCTAATAATTTCTTTATTCAGCATTAAAGAAATGGAAATTTGTTAGTTAAATTCCCTTTCATGTGAAGCTAGCTAATCTAGAGAAATTGGATTTTCCTTTCAGTTAATAAACGAATTTTCAGTTATTCATGTTCATGGTAAAAGGATAGCAGTTAATTCTGTTATTAAGAATAAAAACAAAATTTTATTTCCCATGAATTGTTCGTTATTTGATTTTATTATCTAGCAGTTAGATTTGGCATTTGGCATGTTACCACACAAGCAAGGAGGATTCTGGCAATGGTTGTGGAATTTTTCTTTACACTTGACAATTGCATTCGCCTGAAGGTTCTAAAGCCTTTTCATCAGATCCATTTTGTGCATATCCTGTGACCATTGCAGCCCATGAGAACTCATTTCTTTGAGGCACCATGTCAAACAATTTACATGCCTTGTCTATGCTTCCACATTTTGCGTATATGTCTACCAGGTCAGTTGCAACTACAACGTCTAATAAAAATCCTCTATCCTTTATGCTTTGATGGATGTCCGTACCCTGTCCCAAAGCTCCCCTTTTGGCACGGCTAAGAGTACGTTCATGCAACACCTATCTTGTCTGTTCATGCAACACCTATCTTGTCTGTTCATGCAATCAAACACTTGACGGGCATTAACCAAACTTCTACTCTTGACATACATGTAAATAAGCCTCGTATGAAAATTTGTTTGTGTAGCAAATGCAAATCGCCTACGGGCGATGAAACCCGGACATCTTTCCCTTGTGAAAGCGTGTTCTTGAGAACACGTCAGTAATAATTGAAGATATGTAGTCTTCAGGGGGTTTGTATTGTAAGTAGACTGTGCAGGGCCTCCTTCAACTGAAGATTTCTGAGATTGAGATAACCAGAAGGTGGCATTTGATGACAGTGACATTTGATGTTTGTAACCCAAAGGTCAAAAATCGGCAGTATCATTTAGTCTACATCTGTCAGAATGGCATTGCCGGTGGTAAGTCTGGTATTTTTTTCGGCAAGGAAAAGGCATTTTCCAACGAGTTTTGATTTGTTTATTTTTTCAGGCCTTTCCCACCTATAATAGCCTATCAGCTAATTAATTATCCAATATGAATACATACATAATGTTATGTGCCTATATTATATTGCTGCATATATCAGGCATAGACAATTAGACATATATTCATGCCTACCACAATAACAAGAATGTCACTGCCTTCTGATCAATAAAAGTTCTGATTTAGTCTTGTTTGCTAATATGCAAATGCTGACACTTATCGATGTTCTGACTTGATTAATACAGACCAATTTAATTAGTGGAAGAACTGATTGTTGGTCTGTTTGCTTGATTCTCAATTGAAGATAGATTGATGATTGAATGATTCCTCTGATTTCATGATTTGATATAATAGTGAATGATGATTGAATAAATGGGAACTCATTGAGCGACGAGTGATGATTGAGTGAGTGCTGATTTGATGCATTGGTGAGTGATGATAGATAGGTCTCTTAAATGATTGGAATAACTTCTCCTTTATGCTTTATAGATGAAAGGATCACCAACTTTCATAAGAATTGAGACACCATTTTTCATTCTTGCCTTTGAGAATAATATATTATTCCCACAAATTGATCTTACTTGGATCCTCCTCAAATGAAACCTTCTCCCCTTCATATCTTCCAATGTGAGGGAGAAGTCACACCACTTCATCATGTCTGCCCTTTGCAAGAGTCACGACCTTTCACAATTACCACCCTTTGAACTAGTCACAAACCTTCATCAATTCTGCCCTTTGAGAGAGCCACAACATTCCACAATTACAAACGTTTGAGAGAGTCAAAACACTTCATCATTTCTACCCTTTGAGAGAGTCACAACCTTTCATAATTACAACCCTTTGAAAGTGTCACTATTAAAACAATAGTTAGTTTCTATTAATGGTTATCTATTTAACTGCTGTTAATCTATTGTAAATATTAGAATGTTTCTAATATTTAGTTTTTTGTTAGTTAGAATATGTTTCTATTCTTTACAACTATTTCCTAAGGAAACATCGTTTATTCCTTTGTATATATTGATCTTTCGATCTCTGTTAATAACATCAAGTATTTTACCAATTACTTCCCATAATATGGTATTAGAGCTTTGGTATTTTTTCGAAATAATTTTTCAATTAAAAAATTCGTTCAGAATTTTTTAACAGTTTCCTTGAAAAATTACATTATCTTTCGAAATTATTACTGGTTCTCTTTTCGCTAGTTTTCTGCCCTTGCTCGTGCTTCGCACGACTTGCAAATAGGATAGTTCTGGGCGTTTCTTTGCAAGGTCATTCTTCAACACTCCACGCAGATTCTACCCTGCAAATCACATGAAGCAAACAACGTTTTTCTGCACATCGCAGGCGGCGTTTTTGTCTTTTCTCACGCGACAGCCGTTGCTGGTGATTTCAGCAAACTACATCCTCGTCCAACCCGTGTTTTTCTTCTGCATCTGGCGCTCGAAGGAGGCCATATGGCCATTCTTTACAATTGTGCTCAACGGGATTCGTAGTGAAAACAGCAACCATTTTTTGAAGTTTTTTCCTGCAATCTTTTTGAAGGTTTTTCCAGCGGCTAGGGTTTCCTTTGAAACTCTCAGATTCTTTGTCGTATTGGAAATCTAATTACAAATTCTTGGTGGGTTTTTCGAGAGCTCAACTGGGTTCTCATCTTTTTTTTTTGGGTGCCTCGATTTTTGAGCCAACGGATCCAGAATCTGACAACATATTCCTTCTGGATTTTTTGAGCTCTCTTTTGGGTACTTCATTTTTTTTGGGTCTTTCAACATTTTGCCTCGAAGTATGTGTTTCTCAGTTCTACACATTTTTCAGTGAAAAACGTGCCATGGCATCACTGACCAATCTTTTGCTCGAGGGAAATCAGAAGTTCAATGGTCAGAATTATAGAACGTAGAAGCAGCGGATGCTAACCATCTTCGAATATTGCGGCAGCAATCAGGTGGTTCTGGGTACTACAAAGCGTCCGACTACAGTTGGTCCTGATCAGGTTGCTTATGACCAGCGGAATCGGGAGGCAGTAATGTTTCTCAAATTATCAGTGGCTGATGATCAACTCCCTCATATTCCATCCGGCAAAACAACTGCCGAGATATGGGAGCATCTCAAAACCCTACATGAGACTTCAGATAAAAGAACGGCCTTCTTTCTCAGGAACACTTTGTTTTCTATTATCATGGATGAGCAGAAATCGCTCCAGGATCACCTGAATCGGATTCAAGACATCCGTGATCAGTTGCTTGCCATTAGAAGCAAGATGGAGGAAGAGGACATTGTAGTAATAACCCTCAAAAGTTTACCCAAGTCCTAAGAGCATTTTATCGAGACTCTCAACATCACTTCTACTGGTGTTGATCTGAAGTTCACAGATCTCTGCACACTTCTGCTCCACCAAGATTGGTGGAAACAGCAGTTTGATAGTAGTTCCAACTCCCAACCACAGAGCAAGCCTTTGCTGCTAAATCCTTTCAGAAGGATAAGGGCAAGTCTCATTCTCAACAAAAGCCCTCTGCTCCAACATCAAAATGCTCCAAGAAAAAGAACATTCAATGCCACTACTACCAAAAGTATGGTCACATGAAGGTTGAATGTCGGAAGCCCTTAGTTGCCCACACTAAGCAATCTGGTTCGCAGCCCAAAGCGAACATTGCAGAGCACACTGAGTAGACAGAATTTGCCTTTTACGCCTTCATGGCTAAAAGACCAGTAGATCATGTCAAGTCGTCTCCCTGGTACATTGATTCAGGTGCCTCTCGTCATTTCACCCACCGTAAAGAATGGTTCACTGACTACCAGCCTTATTCAGATTTAGTTATTTTTGGTGGAGGGGAAGAGTACATTGTTGTCGGCAAAGATAACATTCAGATTCAGTCTTCTGGGAGGAATCTCATTTTCCTCGATGAGTACCACGTTCTAGGGATGGAACTTAATCTACTCTCAGTCAGTCAAATACTGCGACACTCTCCACGGTTGGATGTCACCTTCAGTTCACATCAGTGCACCATCACTGATGGAAAGACTCAGTTCGTTGTTGCAGTTGGTCTTGAGGATCATGGTCTTTTCAGACTTGCAGATTCCGGTACTTCTCAGGACCTTGTTATGGCTGCTCGGCAGTCTTCTATCAGTTCACTTTGGCATCAATGTTATGGGCACTTAAATATGCGCTATCTCTCTCAACTTGATCGTGACAAGCTTGTCCTCGGATTGCCAGAGATTCAGACTCAGCAGCTTGGAGTTTGTGATGCATGCCAGGCTGGGAAGCAACATTGCACACCTTTTCCTGTTGGCGATTCATGGCGGGCTTCTCAAGTACTTCAGCTTGTTCATGCAAATATCTACGGCCCTATGTCCTCTCCTTCTGTTCTTGGGTCTAGGTATTTTCTGTTATCTGTTGATGATTTCAGTAGAAAAATATGGGTCTATTTTCATAACAAGAAATCAAAAGCATTTACTGTATTTCAGAAGTTTAAACCTCTAATTGAAAAAGAGTCAGGGAAATCTATTATTGCTCTTAGGACAGTTAATGGGGCGGAATTTTGTTCTATTGAATTCTCTAGAATTTGTGATCTACATGGCATCAAGCGCCAATTAACCACACCCCACACACCACAACAGAATAGTGTAGTTGAACGTCGAAACAGAACAATCACTGAGATGGCTCGGTCTATGCTGGAGCACAGACATGTTCCGAAGAAATTTTGGGCAAAAGCAGTTAACACTGCAGTCTACCTTTTGAACCGATCACCCACTGTGGTGGTCAAAGGCAAGACTCCGGAAGAGGCCTGGTCAGGTCGCAAGCCCAGAATCAGTCACCTGAAGGTTTTTGGCTCTCTTGCTTATGTTTGGATCCCTGATGCGTCACGCACCAAGTTGGATGCCAAGAGCCAAAAACTCATGCTTGTTGGATACAATAGTCTTCACAAAGCCTACCGCTTGATCGACATTGAGACATCTCGTCTCCTGTACAGTTGTGATGTAGTCTTTGATGAGCAACGAGGACCGTTCATGCATGTCTCTCCTGTTCCTGATTTTGCTGACCAGCCTCTGCAAGCTCATGATTTGGGAGTTCGGCTTCCATTAGGTCCATCTGCTGGGAGGGCTCCAGCAGCTCAAGTAGCTCCAGTAGTACCAGTGATTCTTGTACAGACATCTCCGGCCTCTCCTCCAGGATCACCTAGATATATAGATGCTTCACCTGATTTTGATCTAGATTCTTCTGATGAGGAACCAGATCATAGAGCATCTCTTGATGCTAATGTTGGTCCTCCTCTCCGGCCTATATGGTGAGCTAAGACACTTGCTGACCTTCGGGATGATGAGCTCATCGAGGGGAGAACTGCTCGGAAAAAGAGCAAACCTACAAAGATTGTCAATATTTCTTTCATGGCCAACATTCACAGTGTGTTTGAACCTCAAACATACTCAAAGGCTAAAGGAATTCCAGAGTGGGAACAGGCCATGAATTCTGAACACTAGAGCCTGTTGAAGAATCACACCTGGGTCCTTTCAAATCTTCCACCAGGGAAGAAACCCATTGGCTGCAAATGGGTCTACAAATATAAAGTATAAGTCTGATGGTACTTTGGATAAGTACAAAGCTCGTTTAGTTGCGAAGGGCTTCTCTCAGCGTTAGGGCATTGATTATGAGACTTTTGCTCCTACAACGAAGATGAGCACTATCAGATTAGTCCTAGCCACGACAGCTCAATTTGGCTGGCAGGTCCATCAGATGGACGTCATGAGTGCTTTCCTGAATGGTGACCTACAGGAAGAGGTCTACATGATGCAGCCTCCTGGTTTCAAGGTTGCTGGTAAAGTACACCAGCTAGTCAGACTGGTGAAAGCTCTCTATGGCTTGAAGCAGGCCCCCAGAGCATGGTACATGAAAATTGATACGTACCTCAGTGATCAAAGCTTCCAGAGGAGTTCTTCAGACTCAAATTTGTACATCAAGACGACTGACAGTGACATCATCCTTCTGGTCATTTATGTGGATGATCCGATCATTACTGGCAGTTCGGTATCTTTGATTCAGGGAATCAATCAAAGTTTATGCCAATCTTTTGATATGACTGACCTTGGCCTCATGCATTATTGCCTCGGTGTTGAGGTTTGGCAGTAGTCTTCCGATATATTCATTTCTCAGTCCAAATATGCCAGGGCTTTGTTAGACAAGTTTCGTATGCAAGATTGCAAGCTTGCATCTACACCTATGGAGAAAGGTCTGAAGTTATCAGCCAAGTCTGATTCTCCTCCAGTTGATAATACTACATACAGGCAACTAGTAGGCAGTCTCATCTATCTCTCTGCTACTAGACCTGATATCAACTTCGTCGTCAGCTACATTTCACGTTTATGACAGCTCCCAAGGCTGATCATTGGATGGATGCTAAGTGTGTGCTTCATTATGTGAAGGGCACTACTGATTATGGAATTCTCTACTCTCGGAGTTCTATTCCTAGACTCAGTGGATTCACAGATTCAGATTGGGCAGGCTCTGTTGACGATAAAAAGTCAACTTCTGGATATGTGTTTAGTTTGGGATCTAGTGTCGTCACATGGACCAATAAGAAGCAGTCGGTCGTTTCCCTCTCCTCTACAGAGGCCAAATACAGGCAAATTGTGAAGTTGTTTGGCTTCGTCGGATGCTTGGGGATATGCAGTTGTCACCAGCAGGCCCGACCACTTTGTTTGTTGATAACGAAGGCGTTATCAAGTTAGCACGAAATCCAGTCTTCCATGAAAGAACCAAGCATGTAGATGTTCATTGTCACTACATTCAGCAATTGGTTGAAGACGGGACAATATATTTGTAGTATGTTCCTACAACGGATCAGACTGCAGACATTCTCACCAAGCCTCTTGGTATAGACAAGTTTGCAAAATTCAGAGGACAGCTTGGTGTAGTGGATAGATTAACCATTAAGAGAGGGTATTACAATAATAGTTAGTTTCTATTAATGGTTATCTATTTAACTGTTGTTAACCTATTGTAAATATTAGAATCTTTCTAATATTTAGTTTTTTGTTAGTTAGAATAGAATGTTTCTATTCTTTATGATGGTTTCCTAAGGAAACATCGTTTATTCTTTTGTATATATTGATCTTTAGATCTCTTTTAATAACATCAAGTATTTTACCAATTAATTCCCGTAATAGTCACAACCCTTCATAACTTTTGCCTTTTAATGGAGTCGCTTCCTTATTTTCTTCTCTATTAATTCCTTCTTGATTCACACCTTCCCTTTTCTCTTCCTTCCTCTCCCCCTTTCAAATGAAGTTCTCTTCTCCCTTTTATATCTCATGTTCAAGGAGTCACAAATTTTCATCTCATGCCTTTTGACCATACATTAAACTTAACTAAATTTTAGCTATGTTATGTTTAATTTTATTCTTTTATCTTTATATTTAATTTTTTTGTTCTTTTATATTTTAATTTTATTATTACTGTTTAATAGAAAATCTTATTCAAAAGGGGGATATTACAGCATCATTTAGAGAATTCAAATAAATTAAAGGATATCAAACAATAAAATGATTAATTGTTAAGAAGGCCAACTCATGATTAGCAATGATGAGACGCCTCTCTTGGGGGAGAAGTCAGCACTCTTGGGAAGTTGTCCCTATTTATGAAATGTCGCTTCCTTTCAAGGAAAGGTAGGGCTGGGTATTAAAAAGGGTATGTGAGATTGAGTTAAAGGAGGAAATTCAATAAAATATACTGGATATAATAGTAGAGATAAGCAGAGACAACCCTTAAGAACAGCTAGTTAACAAACAGAAGCAGTAGCAATATATCAGACTGCAATTCAATTTTAGGCTAAGTCACAAGGTTCGAATTCGAGTTCGAGTTCAGCAGCCATAAAATTCGAATGAAGTTCGACAAGGGTAAAAAAAAGGAAAAAAAAATCGACATTAAATTCGTCTGTATAAATTTAATTTTTTTTAAATATAAGAATATACCCAATAAATTATCAAATTAATTTAACTATTATTTTTGAAAGAGTAAAGTTCTTAAATTTGAATTTGTTATATTTAAATATTATAATAATTTAGCATAAATAATACCATTTACTTTTTTTATTGATGTCAAAGTCAATATTTTTTCTAAAAATTCAAATTTTTAGAAATGCTTTTTCAAATATTAAAAAACCGAAACAAATAAACCGAAAGATAAAAGCATTTTAAAGTTTTCATTAAATATCAATACAAAAATAAAGAAACGTTAAAAAATATCTAACTGGAGTTTGTGCGCCCAGGAGACCTAATTGAAGTCGCGCAGAGTTGCGGCTACCTCCGACTTGCTGGGTGTCGCTAGTGAAACGACGTCGCCTCTATGAGTAAACGGTCATGAAAACCCAACAACGACCTCTTAACAAGCGAATTGAAAGCATATAAAACTGTGTGGAAGGGATAAAACTGTCTTAGCGAGCTCATGTTTCAACTCAAGCTGTGTTTGCATTTATAAGAAAACCCTATCAAAAACCATAGCAAAAAGCACGCCTCACGAAAATAAAATTTAATAAAAATTCAACTGGCTTTTTAATGTGAATTTGTTGCGAATTTCAACGAATTTTTTTTCTATTGTTGAATATTCGATGAATTTTGAACTTCATGTCTGAAGTTCGCCGAATCCTGTGACTTAGATTTTAGGAGAGAGATAAAGGAAATAATGCTTCTATAATGCAGCCATTAAGACACTTAAATGCAGCAATCGGTTTAGATTATGAAAAAGCATTGTTAAGGACACAACCCCAAAGGGTTGTCTCTCTTCAAGAGACATGAAGTTATAAAGGCAAGAAAACCACGATGGAGGAAGGATGAAGACAGTCAATCCAATTAGCACCGGTTCTCATAAGAGCAGATCTGTTCAGCAGATACCAGTGATCAGGCACATTGATGGATCAAATCAGAGCTTACTATTTATTGCAGGAAATAGCATTCTTGTTCAACAGTGGTATGCATGAGATATACACTTAGTGTATACATGATGAAGATATTATCTAACATATAATTTCTTATGTGAAATGCTAATCATTCTAGATTCTTAATTTATCAATTCTTCCAAGGAAACAATTATGGCCTGGTGAGGGAGGAAATACAAGGAGGGAGAAACTGATATGTGGTCCTCTTCTAAGTGCACCACCTCATGGTGGATGGCTGGCAGGCTGCCACATGAGGCCAAGTGGGGCAAGGTGTATCCTGCCCTTGGGCTTAAGATGGGAAGGATGCTCCGGGCATCCTATTGTAGTTTCCCCTCCAACCTCTACAATGGTTGATTGTTGGAATAGATTCAAGGGAGTCTCAATCATAGGAGGGCGAATAAGGTGGCGTGAATAGGGAGGGCAGGTACAAGCTTCCTCACTACGTACACCACCTCATAAAGGATGGATGGCGGAAGGCCACATGAGGCCAAGAGGGATGGTCCACTCTTGGGCCTAGCATGAGGATCACTTTGGGCACCCTATCATGTCTCCTTATATAAACCCTGTTATCGTTGAACCCAAATACTGAATTAAATGTATTATGTAATTAAGATGATTGTGAATATATGTGCTTTAACCCTAGTAGTAATAATTGATTTTATGAATCGTATCTTCAATAATAGTCTAACAGGACTGCTGGCTCTCAACCAGGATCTATCTTGCTTTTACATTCTTTGGGTAAAGTTATATCTCTAACTATATCATGTGTTTTTATTGAACTTGTGATTCTAAGGCACAATATAGGGTAATCTCAAAAGGGGACATGACAAATAGGGAATATTTTGAGTTGTGATTTTTTTGCTTTTACAATCACTTTATTGAGTTGAAAATCCCAAAGGCCAACTAGACTGAAACTTCTCTTTAAGTTAAAAACCCCGTAATTCATCATCTAGTTATATTTTTTTTCAACTTCATTTTATTTACACATTGGATAAGTCTGAGTTATTGACTTTCAGGAGGTTTTATGAAGAGGGTTTGATTAATTATCCCAATCATGCCAAGGTTAAGACCTATCTTCTTCGTAATTTAACTTACCAATCTGAACATCCAAGAGCCCTACAAAAATTTTAAGAATAGCTTTCATTGACTTGCAAATGAATCAAGAACTGTGAGATCAGCACCATTGTAGTGATTGCCAATGTTTCCTCATCTTCTGATTCAAATCTTGGTTGAGCAAAAAGACTGTTCCATCTTATATTTGGGCCAATGGACAACCTATACACTTTGTTGTTGAGCTGTAGTGAGAATAAATTGACTTCTTTAGATAGTGCATAGTATATCATGCTATTAATTTGATTCCAAAGTCACCTCTTTTTAATGTTTCTCTTTACCATCTTTCATTTTAAGAGAATGAAGGGATCAAGCAGCAAACTCACGAATTTGTAAAAAAGAACAGATCAGATCTAGCTCTTTGCCTTAGGGTAGCCAAGTTGTAATTGTAGAGAAAGGATAATCTCTTAGCAGAATTCAAGATCTTTTGGATCTCCACAGTGCAAAATACTTCACATAGTTGTTGGTTTTTTATAACTTACCTTCTAATTCTTTGCTGAGCCTTTGAGCATTTGAAAGTAGGGTTACTTTGAAAGGTTGGCATGCCCTTGAGCTTAACTAAAGAATCCATGTCATTGATGTGGGTGATGAATGATTTTATTCATCCATTTGCAACTTCATTTGTTGTCTAGACAGCGCAATTGGATTGTTTGTCAGAATACCTCAAGTGATGTATCTTATTGAACACGTTATGGCGGCATAAGCACAAAATGAATTTATTAAAAAAAACTTCAGAAACCTTCGAGCAAATGTGATCGACTGGTGCAAAGTCATTCACTGCATCATAATGAGGAATCATAACGAAGGAACAAGAATATTTCGACAGAAGACTTCAGAAAGAAGTCATCTCAATGAATGCAATAATAGCAAGATTTTCTGAAAATGGATTTGTTGAAAAGGCTTTAGAAATTTGCAAGCATTGGCAATGCATGTGAGCAGGTTGACAGACTGCATCAACGAAGCATGGTATCATGGATGCCACAACTACGGTTCAGAGACATGATGAATTCATTGAAAAAGCTTTTGAAGCTTTCAAGAGAATATAGTGCACAAAAATGAAGCTTTGGGTTAGTGTACGCATGTTGCTACTATGAATACTCTCGTAAACATGCATGCAAAATATGGAGGAATAGACAAGGCATGAATTGTTCGGCCAAAAACCTCAAAGAGATGTCACTTCATGGGCCAATATCCTCACTGCCTGCGCAAAATGGAAGCTTTTGAAGCAATGTGTGGGCATGGTATAAAAAGAAATGTGGGTGCAAAACAAGGCACATGAACTGTTATACAGAAAGTCTCAAATAAGTGTGGTCTCATGGATACCATGGTTGTGGCATTCATTGAAAAATGTGAAAGCATATACAAGGGCAGCAAACTGTTTGACAGAACGCCCCAGAGAGATGTCACCCCAAGGAACGAAATGAACTGATTGCAGGACGTACACAAAATAGATTTGTTTCCAAGACTTTAGAAACTTTAGAACAAATGCAATCGGCTACATGTAAAGCCAAATTCTACAATCATTACCAGCAGCCTGCTGCAGTAAAATAGGAGGCTTGGAACAGCACATGGACATCCATCAACACATAATGGTTGGGAATTTTTATCAGATGTCGCAAATAATTCAGTAGACACGCGTGCAAAATGTGGAAACACAGACAATGCACCTGAATCAGTTTGACAAGATGCCTCAAAGAGATGACATCTCATGGAATGCATGAACTGCACTAATTGGATTTGTTGAAAAGGTTTTTGAAAACCTGGAGTGAATGAAATTGACGGGAATAAATACAAGTTTCAGAACCCATGTTGCAACCCCTCATGCACGGCTTGTGTACAAAGGATGGAAGCATAGAAAATAAACCCAAACTATTCAATATACGCCTCACACAATTATGATCTCATAAAAAGTCAGAAGTGCAAGATATTCATGTAATGGATTAATGGAAAGAGTTTTAGAAACTTTCAAACAAATGCAAATTGAGACATATAATGTCAGATTCAATAATCTTTGTCAGTACCTTAATTCCTGCATCAAAATGGAGGATATCTAAACAAAGTTAGAGAAATAAGCTTGGCAAATGAAGAAAGGAGAGTATTTCCAGATTCAAGTCATTTGTTCAAAAGTTATAGAAGACGAGGGAGAACAATTATCTATTTATCGCTATAGTGAAAAGTTAGTGATTGTATTTGATAATTATTGGTGATGCTTAATGAAACAATCTAAAAAGAAAAGACTTGCACCATAACAATGCGCAAGATATATCAGATATTCAGAAATATTGATTGGGCTGCGGTCAAAGCATAAAGAAAAGAAGATTTTATCAGATATTATACTTGGAAATACTCTAATCAAACACACATAGTAAAACATAAAGCATAAATAAAGCATTTGGACTAATGGACAGAATGATACAAAGAGATTTCTTCTCATGTAATGTAAAGAAATGGTAGTGTCATGCAGTGTGATGCTCGAAGTTTGTGATGAACATAGAATGCTTGGTCAATAGAAAAAAATTTGAAAAGACACTTCGGTCTCATCTAAGTGAATGAGAGAGTTTCAATCACTCCATTTGGGGTGAGAAAATATTCCATTATTGAAATCAAGGACTCTGGTTGAGCCTATGCTTCTCATAATTCATAGTGTTGGCTTTCATTCAAGAGATAATGACTCATCACTAAATGGGGAGAAATTGAAAGTGTGGGAATAATGATTAAATTCAAGATTGTTGTAAAGAAATATGGATGTGATTGAATGGTTGTAAGCAAGTGGGTCAAAGCATTCTTTAGAAAAGATAGGTTACACTCAAACACATGCAATCTATGTGTATTCAAAGAGATCATTGAGGAAAATGGGAAGCTATGGGAAATATTAAGAACCTCAAAATATGTATCATTGTCATTTTATCGTAAAGTTTATCTTTGACACTATGAATCCTGAAGAACATTTGTGAGATGTCATTGGTGACCTCAATTCAAGGTGTGATCCAATCCACAAGTTTACTACTCGGTAGGACTAAAGATTGTCAATGCATCGGTGACATTGGCAAATATTTTTCAGTATATCAATACACCATGTAATGTGAACAAAGGTCATACATCTTATACTATGCAACATTTTGAACTTTATGTGAACAAACATTCTTTGTGCCAATAATTGATATATCAACACATGGGCATGTTGCAAAAATTGAGTATTTCATCCTTATAGAGGGCATGACGATTATCCATTCATTCCGACATAAAGATATATGTTCTATGTTCTCAAATGGCTAGATGACAAGATGATCACGAGTACAAATGAAATGGATGGAGACAGAAAGTACCTCAGCATAATTCATGACTTGGTTTTTTATCAAAGTTGAAGCTTGAAGTTGTCTTCTTGCAAAATGACTTATGTCACCTATTGTAACTAAAGATGACTTTTAGGCTCAATCATTGTAAAAGTTAGGTAAATCCTAGCTTATCTTCAAATAGGTAGTTACTCTAAGTGTTAATTTTGGTAGTTATCCTAAGTAACTATTTTAGGAAGTTTTCCTAAGTAGTTATTCCAAGTAATTGTTAATGTTTTGGTAGCAGAGGGAGACATCATCCGTACCTGCAATGGTCATGTTATCTCCTTTGTTGATGTTCTATTATTCTCAAGCTTGCTCAGAACGGATATGCTGAGCTGATCTATGTTATCTTTCCTTGTTTTGTTCACTGGTGTTGCTGGTCATTCTACCTTTCTCAGCTTCCTTCTTTGATACTGCAATGGTTTACAACTTTGTGTTTATGGCTTAACCGCAGCTGTTTTATTACTGCTAGAGTATATGCTACCGTGATTGTATATTCCCCCTGTTGGTCATTGTTATAAAGGTATCGTATATTTTGAAGGTGAATCGGCTCTATTTCATAACCGTCACTACCTAGATTAATGAAGATGGAGTACAAGTGTCATCGAGCATTAAGCTAAGTTGGGATTACCGTTCGTGTTGACAACAGTCTTCTATTATCATCGAATATTATTATTCTCGTGTATTCTTTCTTAAGGACGGGAGTTGGATGATCTTGTAATCGTGGATTCATTCTTAATGACGGGTGTATATGAATCGCATGGCTTTTGTGTCTTTTGAGGATTCAAAACGACATGGTATCGTAACTGTCATCGGTTCATTAAAGTCTAACGGGCTTCGTCCTTTGATCTTTTACCTTAGACATTTTGCGAAGTCTTTTGGGGTGTGGAGGATTATTATTCTGATGGGACGATTCATCAACGACTAGTATTGGATATTGTTGTGTCTATTCTATCGTAACTTCTGCAGATTTTATTTAGTGTTTTTTTCTATGTGTAATCATCTTCGATGTGTCGATCATTCTTGTATTGAGAATCAATGAAATCATAAGGCTTTTTGTGTTCTAGATGTCTAGCAGGTTGTTTGCTTACTGATAAAGGCACATTTCTGATGATTGTTAAGAGTTAACAATCTTTGTGGAAGATTCATCTCCGAATTAAGTTTGTGAAGCATCGTATCAAGTTTTGATTATTCAATAAAGGATCAACTTTTGGTGTGGCTGGGTTTTGCACCCTCAAGTGGAGGGTTTTCCCTGGATAAATAATTGTGCAATTTGTTCTTGTGTGATTTTATGTTACAGTATATTGTTTCTCTGCATTTATGGTTCTAAATTTAACATGGTATCAGAGCGGGTCTATAGAAAAGATCCAGAACCATAACTCTTAAGCTTTGAAATATTTTTTGCTTGTCTCCTAGCTTGTTTATCTCAACTTCCTACAATGGTGAATGGACTCAAAGTTGAAGACAGGCTGGATGGTGCATCCGACTTTACTTCATGGAAATTCGTAGTCCTAATTGCACTTGAAGAAAATGATCTTCTCAACTACGTGAAGTCTGATGTAGTTGAACCTTCTGATGACACTGAGAAAGCTCAATGGAGGAAGAACAATATCATGGCAAGGAAGATACTAATTGATTCTGTTAAGGGACATCTGGTACCTATTATATCCAAGTTGAATTCAGCTAAAGAGATGTTTGAGTCTTCAAAGCTTGTACGAATTCAACAACAGTAGCAGAGCTCTAGCCTTGAGACGTCAACTCCTTCATATTAAAATGGCTAGAGGGGAATCTATTGTTTCCTTCATGAAGATTATAGAATTAAAGGATCGGCTTAATGCAATTGGAGATTCAATTGAGGACAAAGACCTGGTTATGTTGGCTATGAATGGCCTTCCTCATTCTTGGGAATCTTTCATTCAAGGGATTAGTGGAAGAGATGAATTAGCCAAGTTTGATCGTTTGAGAGCTGATTGTATTCAAGAGGAATGCAGATTGGAGGCAAGAGGAAATGGGCAAAAATCTCACCATGAAGAAGATCATGTCCTTTCAGCCTATACTTCTAAAAGAAAAGGAATAAAAGGAAACTTCAAGAGATATAGAGATAGGAATTCTGATTCAGCCCCTGAACCTAAGAAGGATCTCTCTAGGATTCCGTTTTTCAAATGTGACAAGTATGGTCACTTTGCTAGAGATTGTTCAAAAAGACCTAAGCATCAAGTTGTTGCTAAAAATGTTAAAAATGTTTCACCTCAGAGAATCAAGAGAAAATTCGGAGGGTTTCTTATTTATATCAGCTCGTTCAAGTAATGTTCCTACTGATAGTGATACTTGGCTAATTGACAGTGGAGCTTCTTGCCATATTACCGGATACCGAGAGCATCTTTCTAATCTGATAGAAAAGGATACTCATTTGCAAGTTATTATTGGTGATGATGCTTGTTATTCTGTGAAAGGTGCTGGATCTACATCTTTTCATTTGGATTCAAGAATTCCTCTTCATCTGAGTGATGTACTGTTTGTTCCCAGTATCAAGAGAAATCTGATTTCTCTTTCAGCATTGGAAGATAAAGGATACTGAGTTGCATTTGCTTAAGGCAAAGTTCTTGCATGGAAGAAAAACTCTAGCATTAAAACAGCTCATGAAATTGGTGTTTGTCATGAGAATCTATATAGACTTTTTGCTCGCCATATTCAAGCCTTAGCACATGATTCCATGAGTACTGGTGAATTGTGGCATAAAAGATTTGCTGATTTAAATTTCAGAACTCTTTCCTCCATGGAGAAGATGGTCGTTGGTCTCCCTAAGCTCAATCGAGAACATGATGTCATTTGCAAAAGTTGTGCTCTAGGTAAGAAAGCTATAAGTCCTTTTCACAATAGTGAAAGTAGAGCAAAAGAAATTTAGAGTTGATTCATTCTGACTTATGTGGATCTATGTTTGTTGCTTCATTAAGTGGTTTTTGGTACTATGTGACTTGTGTTGATGACTTTTCTCATAATACTGGATTTATTTTCTGAAGTCTAAAGAATTTGATGAAGTGTTGTCTAGATTTAAAGCGTTCAAAGCTCATGTTGAGAATATGTCTGAAAAGAGGATCAAAGTTTTAAGGTCTGACAATGGGGGGGAATATACTTCTAGTGTCTTTCAAAATTTATGTATTGAAGCAAGGATTAAGAGGGAGTTTTGTGTTCCTTATAATCCACAACAAAATGCAGTTGTAGAAAGAAAGAACAGATCTATTGTTGAGGCAGCAAAAGTCATGATCAATGATCAAGGTTTGCAAACCTTTCTTTGGGCAGAAGTTTGCAAGACAGTTGTGTATGTTCAGAATTGTAGTCCCCTGAAGAAGCATTCACTGGTATCAAACCAGAAGTCAGTCATTTCAACAAAATTGGGTGTCCAATTTACATTCATGTACCTAAAGATAAAAGGTCTAAGTTAGAACCTTCAAGCAAGAAGGGAATTATTGTTGGTTACAATGAGTCTTCAAAAACTTATAAGGTCTACATTCTAGGACAAAAACAAATTGAAATCAGCAAAGATGTTTCATTTGAAGAAGATGTAGCCTTCAAAAGATCTAAAGGGACTACTATGGAAATTGATAGAGAAGATCAAGAAACTTCTCAAGATATGGATATTGCTGCCCGTGATTCCCCTTCTGAGATTCAAAGGGAGACTCCTGAATTAGAAGATCCTATTGATCCAGTTGATCCTATAAATTCCACTATTGGACCAAGTAATGTTTCATTTGACAAGAAGAAACCTTTGTGGGCCAGACATACTATGCAAGAGGCTGAAAAATATGCAGCCCTTCGTGGCACTTTCTGAGAAAGTAAGAGACCGCATAAGTTTGCAGGTTATGTTGCTTTAACGAGTCATATCATTGAATCGGAGCCTTCAAGTTTTGAGGACGCTTCATATCGGCAAGTATGGAGAGATGCCATGACGGAAGAGTATCAATCCATTATCAAGAATGATGTTTGGGATATTGTTCCTAGGCCTAAAGGAAACTCTGTTGTTTCTTCTAAGTGGTTGTTCAAAATTAAGCATGCAGCTGATGAAAGTGTTGAAAAATATAAAGCTAGATTTGTAGCAAGAGGGTTTTCTCAAAAGGAAGGTGTAGATTATGAGGAGACATTTGCTCCTGTAGCTCGATATACTTCTATCAGAACTATCCTTGCTATTGCAGCAGTTAAATGTTGGAAATTACATCAAACGGATGTAAAGACGGCATTCCTGAATGATGTAATTGAAGAAGAGGTATTTATTGAACGGCCAAGGATTTTGTAATTCATGAAAAGGAATCACATGTATGCAGATTGAAAAAGGTTTTGTATGGCCTTAAGCAAGCTCCACGTGGATGGTATGAAAGGATTGATCATTATTTATTGAGTTTGGGCTTCCTCAAAAATGATGTTGATCATTATTTATTGAGTTTGGGCTTCCTCAAAAATGATGCAGATCCAAATCTCTACTTCAAGGTAATTGATGATAAAGCATTAATTTTAGTTCTTTATTTTGATAATCTATTTCTTACTGGAGAGGATGATCTCATTGCTAAATGTAAGAAAGAGTCAGCTTCTGAATTCGAGATGAAAGATCTCAGTCTTTTGCATTACTTTCTTGGATTAGAAGTGTGGCAAAGACCAAAAGAGATTATCCTGAGCCAAGGGAAATATTCTATTGACATTTTGAAAAGATTTGGTATGTTAGATTGCAAGTCTATGTCAACTCCTATGGAAGCAAATCTAAAAAAGTTACATTAAGTTGCAGCCAGTTCAGATTTAGTTGATCCCACTATGTATAGACAATTGATTGGATCATTGATGTATCTAGTCAATACTAGGCCTGATATATGTTATGTTGATAACACTCTCAGTCAGTTCATGTGTGAGCCTAGTCAAATTCATCTTGTTGCAGCTAAGCATATATTGAGATATGTGCGTGGTACAGTGGGATATGGTTTGAAATATAATTCTTGTGAAGATCTCAAATTGTAAGGTTTTTCTGATTAAAATTGGGTAGGGTGTGTGCCTGACAGGAAGAGCACTTCAGGTTGTTTCAGCTTAGGTTCAGTTATGATTTCCTGGTGCAACAGGAAACAGTCATGTGTGGCCCAAAGTACAGCAAAAGTTGAATATGTTGCAGTTTGTATAGCAACTCGAGAAGCAATGTGGCTTCAAAAGCTTCTTGCGGGACTATTTGGGCAAGCTTTGGAACCAACTGTGATTCTTTGTGACATCCAAAGCTATGTGAAGATTTCGGTTAATCTTGTTTTTCATGATAGAAGCAAGCATGTGGAGATCAAGTATCATTATTTAAGAGAGCAGTTGAGCTCAAGTACATTTGCACGGATGAGAAGACAATCAAGATTCTCACCAAGCTGATTCCTACAGTGAAGTTTTCTTATTTTCGAGATAAGCTTGGTATTGTGGAGAATAATGCTCTTGCTGAGAGAAAGTCTCAACTTCAGTGATTCTTACTTCATGCTAAAATACATTTTTCTCTATGATGGAGAAATTTGAGGTGAAAGCCCTTGTAATGCATCTTTCTCTAAGACGGAGAAATTTGAGGTGAAAGCCCTTGTTGTTCTTTCCACTCATGGGAGTAGCCATAGTGGATGTCATGTTGAGAGACTCCATGACAACATCACGTTGAGTGACTCTGTGATGTGAGCTTGTGTTTATTTCACACAAGGGAGTAGCCATGGTGAACATCATGTTGAATGAATCCATGATGCTATCAGGTTGAGAGAATATGTGATAAAGTCTTGTTTTGTTTTTTTTATTGTGGTAAAAATTTGATATTATTAACAGAGATTGAATGGTCTATATGTACAAACGAATGAAACGATGTTTCCTTAGGAAACGATCGTAAAGAATAGAAACATTCTATTCTAACTACAAAAAACTAAATATTAGAAACATTCTAATATTTACAAGATATTTACAAACAAATAATAGATAACCATTAATAGCATATAAATATTAATAAGAAATTTTTAACACATGGGTGTAGCCATTGTGTTTGTCATGTTGAGAGACTCCATGACACGAAAATCCGTAAATGATATCTCCTTTGCTAAGAGGGAGTGTTAATGTTTTGGTAGCAACAGGAGACATCATTCATACCTGTGATGTTATCTCCTTTGTTGATGTTCTATTGTTTTCAAGCTTGCTCAGAACGGATATGTTGAGCTGATATGTGTTATCTTTCCTTGTTTTGTTCACTGGTGTTGCTGGTCAATCTACCTTTCTCAGCTTCCTTCTTTGATACTGCAATGGTTTACGGCTTTGTGTTTATGGCTCAACCGCAACTGTTTTATTATTGCTAGTGCATATGCTATCGTGATTGTATCTTCCCCTTGTTGGTCATCGTTATAGAGGTATCGTATATTTTGAAGGTGAATCGACTCTATTTCATAACTGTCACCGCTCAGATTGATGAAGATGGAGTGCAAGTGTCATTGAGCATTAAGCTCAATTGGGATTACCGTTCGTGTTGATAACGGTCTTCTATTATCATTGGATATTATTGTTCTCGTGTATTCTTTCTTCAAGACAGGAGTCAAATGATCTTGTAATCGTGGATTCATTCTTAATGACTGGTGTATATGAATCGTGTGGCTTTTGTGCCTTTTAAGGATTTGAAACGACATGGTATCGTAACTGTCGTCGACTCATTGAAGTGTAACGGGCTTCGTCCTTTGATCTTTTACCTTAGACATTTCGCGAAGTCTTTGTTAAGTTTCAGATCTATGCAAGGAAAATTTAATCTATAGATAGCCTTTTAACTGAAAAATAAGCACAAGAAATTGACAAAGAATAAGGAATGATAGTACCCGGGTTTACTCTAATTTTTCTTGTGCTGATGCTTCACAAATCTGAGGTTGAAGTGCTGCAATACAGGTCAAATTTCCAGCCCCAAAATTTGTACGAATTCAAACCCTTGAATTCGCCTTCAAGTCGCATTTGATGAAGACTATCGATCAGCCCTCTATGTGTGCCAATTACTTGATCCAGAATTCACTGTGATTATTGTTTTGGATCTGCACACAAATCACCAATTATGACATGTGCGATCTGCACATAGAATGCAAATTTGGAAGTTTTCGAACTGCATTGTATGTAATCTTCGATCTGCTATTAGAAGGATGTGAATCAAGTTCGCCTATGCTTCAATGTCACCAACTTTATGAGTGCAAGTCGTCCAAACAATTTGGTCTCTGAATTAGCATAAATTCGCCAAGAGGAAAGGAATTGCTTGCTGGAAAATATCGATCCAAATGTAGGGAGAGCATGTTATGTTTTTGATGCCTCTCATCATTAGATCGATTCATCTTATATATGGAGTTAATTAATTAACTCTCCTTTTCAAGGAGTCCGCCTACCTTGGGCCCTTAATTAATTAATAATAATAATAAACCCTTATATTATTATTATTATTATAACTCACATATATATTACTTTATTATTTAAATAAAAGGCAATAACATATTTCCACAATTTATTATTATAATTAGTCCTTGTAATTATCGATCTTAGCCTTAAAGGCTAAAAACATTAACACTCCCTCTTAGACTTGAGGGTAAGATCGATCTATAGACCATGTCTATAGTTGGACTCACCTTTTATTCTCTCTATCACCCTTGATAGAGGTGGCAAAACATAACGATATTGAATACCTTATCCAATGGTAACATAGATCTCATATCTATGTAGGTAGATCTCTTATCTACCAAGTATCCATGGTAACATAGATCTCATATCTATGTAGGTTAACATAGATCTCATATCTATGTAGGTAGACCTCTATCTACCAAGTATCCATTCTTCTGTCACATCATGTTATCCTTTCAAAATGGATTCATCAGATCCATAAGAATATCATCTCATGATATTCATGATAACATTGTGTGACCTAATGGATTCATAACATCAAGTTTATGATGTTCCAAGAGCATTGGTCTATTGAATATCCATGATATTCACCAAGTACTCAGAGTAATGGTCTCCAGGCAAGATGCCTACCAATTACTCTAAAGTGGATCCCTGATCCATGAGCCTCACAGACTCAAATGATATCAAATGATATCAAGAGCATTGGTCTCCAAACATCAACTTAATGATATCCACCAAATACTCTAGTGTGGATCCTCTGATCCATGAGTCTCTTTAGACTCATAAGAAGAATATCAAGCCCATGATATTCATTAAAAAAATAGTGGATTGTCACAATCCACAAATGAATCCATATAGCCTCTTCTTCACAAGAGATATGAATTCATAAGCTCATTTAGAAGTAGTACAACAAACTCATATTTTCACCATGCCAAGTTTATCTTTAAAATATTCAATTTTGTTCCTCGCCAGAGGTTTGGTGAGAATATATGCAGTTTGTTCATCAGTACCTACATATTCTAACTGAATGGCCTTTCTTTCCACCATATCCCTGACATAGTGATAAGGAATCTCAATATGTTTGGAGCTATTGTGAAACACTGGGTTCATAGCAAGTTTAATGCAACTCTGATTATCACAGTAAATAATAGTAGGCTCCATAGCCTGTCCAAATGATCCCACAATGAGTTTTCTTAACCAGACTGCTTCTCTAGCCCCTAGAGAAGCTACAATATGCTCTGCTTCTGTTGAACTCTAAGCAACAGAATTTTGTTTCTTGGTGAACCAAGAAATCATAGCTGATCCCAACAACATCCGGAAGTACTTTTCCGGTCAATTACGGACCCCGCCCAATCGGAGTTGGTAAAACCATGAAGTTCCAATTTTACATTCTTGTATAGTAGACCATACCCAATGGTCCCTCGGAGATATCTTAGAATATGCTTAGCTGCACTCATATGCAATTGTTTAGGCTCCACCATAAACTGACTCAGAGCATTTACTGCATAACAGATAGCAGGTCTAGTGTTAACTAGATACATAAGAGATCCAATGATCTGTCTTTATAGACTAGCATCTGTCAACTCAGAACTAGCCATGGCTTCTCTCAACTTGAGAAGATTGGTTTCCATAGGTGTGGACATTGGCTTACAATCCATCATCCTGAATCTCTTTAAAATATCAATTGTATATTTTCCTTGATTCACAATGATCCCATGAGATTGTTGCCACACTTCTAAACCAAGAAAATAATGGAGGCCTAGATCCTTCATGTCAAATTCCTTTGCAAGATCCTGCTTGCAATCTGCTATAAGATACTCTTCTCCTGTGATTAAGAGATCATCCACATATAGCACCAATATCAATAAGTCTCCATTTGTTTCCTTATAATAGAGATTAGGATCCGCATTATTCTTTGAAAATCCCAGACTTTGAAGGTCGCGATCAATCCTTTCATACCAAGCCCTCGGAGCTTGTTTGAGCCCATATAACGCTTTCTTAAGCTTACACACATATGAATGTGGGTCATTTGTAACAAAACCCTCAGGTTGCTCTATATATACCTCTTCAATTTCTCCATTGAGAAATGCAGTTTTGACATCCATTTGATGGATCTTCCAACTTTTGAAAGTTGCTATGGCAATAATTGCCCTTACTGAGGAATATCTAGCAACGGGAGCAAAAGTTTCCTCATAGTCAATGCCTTCCTTTTGAGAAAAACCTCTCGCTACGAATCTAGCTTTATGTTTCTCAATACTCCCATTCGCAGCATGTTTGATTTTAAATATCCATTTAGATGAAACCACAGATTTGTTCTTTGGTCTAGGAACAATATCCTACACATCATTCTTCATTATAGATCCATACTCTTTTGTCAAGGCATCCTTCCATGCACGAGATTGAAGTGCCTCACTAGCAAATGAAGGTTCGGAATCTATAATCTCACTTAAGAATGCAGCATAGTTAGTATACCTTTTTGGTCTCTTACTTTCCCTGAAACTACCAGTAGGAGCTGCATAGTTGTTTGCATCTTCCAACATCTTCGAGGCCCACAATGGTCTTTTCTTGAAGATGGAAGTGCTAGGTTCACTGGTTGGAATTGGATCATGCTCAATGACTTCATGATACTCCCTCTGAATCTCAGGAGGGTCAGGGTGAACCATTTCATCACATGCTATATCCTTAGATGTTGAGAATGCACGTTCTTCTTCAAATATAACATCTCTACTTAACTCAATATGCCTTTGCTCGGGAACATAAATCCTATAGGCCTTGGCAGATTCACTATATCCCACAAATATCCCTTTCTTCCCGGAATGTTCTAACTTAGTCCTCTTTTCTTTTGGGATATGAAAATACAAGGAACAACCAAATATCCTAAGATGACTCACATCAGGTTTGGTTCCAGAAAATGCCTCTTCGGGAGTCTTATTATCCAAAGTTGTATGAGGACATCTATTTTGAATATAAACAGCATTGTTGGATGCCTCAACCCATAGTGAAGTATGAAGATTTAGATCATGAAGCATTGCCCTTGCTGCTTCCACTATGGTTCTATTTTATCTTTCAGCTATTCCATTTTGTTGAGGGTTGAAAGGAACAGTGAACTCCCTCTTAATCCCGAATTCCGCACAAAAGGTGTTGAAGATCTCAGAGATGTACTCTCCACCATTATCTGATCTAAGAATCTTAATCCTCTTGTTTGTAAGGTTCTCTATTAAAGCCTTAAATGTTTTAAATTTGTTGAGAACTTCTATAGATTCTTTGCTCTTAAGGAAATATATCCATGTTTTCCTAGAAAAGTTATCCACAAATATCACATAATAAAGGTAACCTCCAATAGATGGTACAGACATGGGTCCACAAAGATCAGTATGAACCAATTCTAAAATCTCTTTAGATTTGCTTTCACTAGAGGGAAAAGAAGCTTTAATATTTTTCCCTAAGGCACATCCTTTACATACAACTTGATGTTTAGGAGGTAGGTTAGGAAAGCCCACTACCAATTTATCCATAGTTGATAAAGTTCGAAAGTTAATATGCCCTAACCTCCTATGCCATAAATCACATGAATCAATGGATTCAATTATAAGGGCTTGAGAAGAAATAGTATCAAGTCTATAAAGACACTCATGTCTAAGTCCAATAGTGTAGGCTTGTTTTTAAGTTGAGTTCTTAGTCCAAGCTAAAACTTTACCATCCATAAATGCAATCTTATAACCCTTATCCTCAAGAGCTGAAATAGAAACTAAATTCCTCTTTAAGCCCGGAACATATAAAACTTGAGAAATTTGTAAAGATATACCGGATTTCATTTGAATGTTGCAATTCCCAAAACCCATGATAGGATAAGAAGTGGCATCTCCTATGGTAACTTCCTCTTTAATGTTTTCTGAAAATGAATCAAAGTTTTCCCGGAAACCCGAAATATGCCTTGAAGCTCCACCATCAATAACCCAAGAATATTTGTTTGAAGTTTGGGTAGACAAGGCTGAATAAAGGGCTGGATATTCCATGTTTCAAATCTTAAAAGGTTTGAGATTTATTTTCCTAAGAATCTGAATTAGATCTACCTCAAACTTAGCTCTGATACCATGTTAAGTTTCAGATCTATGCAAGGAAAATTTAATCTATAGATAGCCTTTTAACTGAAAAATAAGCACAAGAAATTGACAAAGAATAAGGAATGATAGTACCCGAGTTTACTCCAAATTTTCTTGTGCTGATGCTTCACAGATCTGAGGTTGAAATGCTGCAATACAGGTCCAATTTCCAGCCCCAAAATTTGTACGAATTCAAACCCTTGAATTCGCCTTCAAGTCGCATTTGATGAAGACTATCGATCAGCCCTCTATGTGCGCCACTTACTTGATCCAGAATTCACTGTGATTATTGTTTTGGATCTGCACACAAATCACCAATTATGACACGTGCGATCTGCACATAGAATGCAAATTTGGAAGTCTACGAACTGCACTGTATGTAATCTTCGATCTGCTATTAGAAGGATGTGAATCAAGTTCGCCTATGCTTCAATGTCGCCAACTTTATGAGTAGAAGTCGTCCAAACAATTTGGTCTCTGAATTAGCATAAATTTGCCAAGAGGAAAGGAATTGCTTGCTGGAAAATATCAATCCATTCCAAATGTAGGGAGAGCATGTTATGTTTTTGATGCCTCTCATCATTAGATCGATTCATCTTATATATGGAGTTAATTAATTAACTCTCCTTTTCAAGGAGTCCGCCTACCTTGGGCCCTTAATTAATTAATAATAATAATAAACCCTTACATTATTATTATTATTATTATAACTCACATATATATTACTTTATTATTTAAATAAAAGGCAATAACATATTTCCACAATATATTATTATAATTAGCCCTTGTAATTATCGATCTTAGCCTTAAAGGCTAAAAACATTAACAGTCTTTTGGGGTGTGGAGGATTATTATTCTGATGAGATGATTCATCAGCGACTAGTATTGGATATTGTTGTGTCTATACTATCGTAACTTCTGCAGATTTTATTTAGTGTGCTTTTCTGTGTGTAATCATCTTGGATGTGCCGATCATTCTTGTACTGCGAATCAGTGAAATCGTAAGGCTTTCTGTGTTTTAGATGTCTAGCAAGTTAAAGGCGCATTGCTAATGATTGTTAAGAGTTAACAATCTTTGTGGAAGATTCATCTTCGAATTAAGCTTATGAAGCATTGTATCAAGTTTTGATTATTCAATAAAGGATCAACTTTTGGTGTGGTTGGATTTTTCACCCTCAAGTGGAGTGTTTTCCCAGGATAAATAACTATGCAATTTGTTCTTGTGAGATTTTGTGTTACAGTATATTATTTATCTGCTTTTCTGGTTCTAAATTTAACAGTAACTACCCCAGGTGGTTACCATAAATGATTACCTTGGGTAGTTATTTTAAGTGGTTACCCAAAGTAACTATCTTAGATAGTCATCCTAAGTAGTTACCTTAAGTGACCATCCTAGGTAGTTATACTAAGTAGTTACTTAAGTAATTATTCTAGGAATGTCTATACATGCTATTTGTAATGCAAGAGACTCTTATAGAAGGGAAACTATGGAGAAATTTCCAAAGAGACTTTTGGCTTTACATTATGTACAGAAGTGTTTTTGGACTTGCATATTTTCAAAGAGATAATGAAGAATGCATTTAGTCAATGAATGTATTCATGAGTTATTATTACTAATTTTTTGGATGTCAAGTTGGTAATCACTTTATGTATTGGTGCAATCCAATGGTTTTTCTAATCTATGTAATTGATGTGACAAAATGCACTCATTTCTTGGTATCTTGATTTGAATGTGTTGGCATAGCCTATCTTTTCGTATGTCAAGATTTGTTATCCTTCTTTCATCATCATTGCATTCTGTGCTTAAACCCCATTTGTAATCACTATCCATTGTGAATCTCAAATGGTATCCGTATGTCTACCATTGGGGTATCGATTATGCATTTCCTTTAGTTTTTTTATTTTTCTTATCCCCTTCTTGTACTTTCAGGTGAAAAGTACACAAAAACTACAAATAACCTATCATACAGGGGAGCTGCCCCTCTCAAATGCAGAGGAAGATTGAGATCTGATTGCAATCTCTCCAACAGTTGGTGCAGTTGTCACTGCTCTTCGGGCAAACAGGGTCAGTTTTAGAGAAACAATCGCAGTGAAAATCTGTTTACCGACAAAATGCTAGAACAATTATTGAAGCAAGGAGCCAACCCAAAAATCTAAAAGTGTTTTAGATCACTTTTAAAGTTAGAAAGAAAAAAAATAATAATATAGTACAAAGGCAGACTGAGTATTTTTGGTTTAGGATTGAGGAATATAAAAATTAAGAAGTTAAATTTTGAACCGCAATGAGGGTTTTCCTTTTAATATTTATCCTAATGAGGATTTAGAGGTTTAAAAAAAACACAAGGCTGCCCCTGAAATAATGGGCCATGCTTTATCACAGAGCAACCTATTATTTCAAAATTCAGGGCCAGCTATTTGTTTTTTATATAAACACTCTTAAAGTAAAATAGCTTTTAAAAGTTTGTATTATTTTATACGGTTAGCATTTTATAATGTTTAATGTTTAATGTTTATTTTTATCTATATGCAACTATATTTGCCATGAAATAATAAATATAGTTTTTATTACTCTATTTTTACATCTAGTACATTGGTTTGAGTTCCCATGTTTTTCCCGTTTTAAGGCCAGGAAATCGAATTTCATTCAGTACATTGGTTTTGAGTTCCCAACTTTTTACCAAGTTTTCCCCTTTTTAAGGCAGGTAATTGAATTTCATTTATACTTTCATGGCATTGTGTCAATACCCTGTAAATGGCAGGCTACCGTGAATTGAATAGCAATTTATGCTAGCTTCTCATGTGGATCATTGGAAGAGCATTTAACTGAGGAAAATTCACATAATGTACAGTTACACAGACTTGGATTGTCCCTTGAAATTATAAAATATCGTCAGTATCTTTACACAGTTAGATACACCAGTGAGAACTTCTATTTATTATGTTTGATATTTATTCATATGAAGCTTGAAAGACTGGTTTAGAGGAGATGATGTTCAGAACACAAATGCCACCCTATGCTTGATAGAATGTCTTAGTTCAAATCTCAGCACAGGGGCCAATGCACCACAAAATTTCGATTTGCCAAGTGAACCTGCTGATTCTGGAATTACCCCTGATAGAATAAACAGAAAAGCTGAATAATATCCTTTCTCACCTATTACTACCTTGCAGAAGGGCTGTCCCTATTTACTCAGGCATCCGCTGAAATTTTGATTAGAGTTCTATAACCATTTTTAGAGTTTATAACCATTTTAAGTATTGCAACAAGAATGTGTTGGAAAAAACAGGCCTATATATTCCAGAATGAAAGCAGATAAATATGAAAAACAAAAGATATGAACAAGAATACAATTTGAAACATGCAAGTTTCAAACTTTCAACTGACTAATGAAGGCTTATGATTTGAGATTTCAGTAATGAGTAAAATGAGCCAGCATATCTTAAAGACTAAAATGTGCAGAAATAACAGTGGAGCATCAATAGTTAGAACCACTCCTTGGAAGGAAAGGCTTGTGAAAATATTAAAATCCCGTTTCTTGAGAGGCAAGGTGTAATCAACCTACTTCTTAAGAAACAAGAAGTAACCTATATGGCATTCCCTTCAACGTCAGAAAGACAAATACCGAAAACATAAAACCTCAAAAGCCTGCCATCCTTGTAATAAAAAATGAAACATAAGCTAAACAATATTTTTCTACAGTCCAAGACTCCAAAATGTATTAAAAAACCCAGCATACATGCAAAGAACTCCAATGTAACATTTAAATTTCCAGAGAATAAAAATATACCCCGTGTATGTTAAGTTTTAGCACAAACAAGACTCCAGATAAGTATATCATTCAACGCAACTTAATCTAGAGAAGATCTTAGGTTCAAACATAGAAGCCTCTAAACACATCCAAATGCTTAAAGTACAAAATTGCTAAGCATACCAAACACCGCCATAACCATTAAAATTACTCCAAATTTGTGAATTCTAGTGAAGATGTAACCATCTCAATTTTTAAAAGGCAAAAAGCTAACCAATATAGCATTCCCTTTGACATCAGAAAGGGAAAAAAATACAGAAATGTACTGTACTTGCAACAAACATCTGTGATATGGCCTATGCATAGCAAGTTGAAGCAAAAAACAAAATATTCCAGGTGGATGAAACAATGATCACAAGTTAAGGTACAGAAGATCTTAAGCAAAAAATAAGAAGTTGCTGAACTAATCAAATTGCCAAAACAATTGAACTTTCTGAGCCCCTTACAGAACTCTAGAAATTATTTCAAATACCAAAACATCTCCAAGGAAAAGCAAAACAAAAACAAAGAAGTGCGTTAACTAAAAACTAAGCTGCTTCTGGTTGGTTGCCTTCACATTTTCTTGGTAGAGAACTTATAATTTGAAGCTCTTGTGCAAAAACAAATAATTCTGTAACGCCATCAAAATGTTGAAAATTTACTAGATATACTATATACCAAACCTCAGTACAACACATGAAACTATTAGAGAATTAAACCAGAAACACAAAAAACCACAAGCAAAAAACTAAGCTAGTTTTGGTTGTCTTCTCATTCTTTTGGGTTAGGAACTGTCACAAAACTCATTTATAACATTTAAGTTTCCAAGGAAAAAATGGGAAAAAAAAATAAATTCGATATGCATAAATCAATGTTAACAACTTAATTTTGCGAGGATCTGGACCAAAAAACAAAGAAGCTTCTCACCCCCATCAAAGTGTCGAAAATTTGACAAAAATGTTAAGCACATCAAACCCTACCAAAACCCTTGAAATTATTTCAAATCATATAATCTCAAAACTCCTGACAGTATAAGTGCGAAAAACATAAAGCCTTACGCCTAAAAACTTGGCTGCTATTTAGCTTTTTCATTGAATCCAATTATATAATCTCTTTGCTCTTCAGAAACACAAAAATCCAGATGCAAAAAACTTAGCTGTTGCTTTTAGGTGGCTTCTCTTTTTTCTTGCCATCGGAACCATCCACGGCATCAGTAACAAGAGAGATTGGCCTGTGTTCAATAACCTCATCTACAAGCCCAAATTCCTTGGCCTCCTGAGGAGACATAAACATGTCTCTCTCCATGCACTTCTCAATCCTATCAATCCCCTGGCCGGTATGTTTAGCATACAAACTATTGAGCCTCTCTCTGGTCAAAAGGATTTCTTTAGCCTGGATAGCAATGTCAGAAGCCTGGCCACTTGCCCCACCAGAGGGCTGGTGAATCATGACCCTGGCATTGGGCAGTGACCTCCTCTCCCCCTTGGCCCCTGATGTCAACAGCAGAGACCCCATTGAAGCAGCCTGCCCTACACACAGTGTGCTCACTGGGCTCTTTATGTACTGCATAGTATCATATATTGCAAGCCCCGCGGTCACAACCCCACCAGGCGAATTTATGTACAGATTGATGGGTTTTTCTGGATTTTCTGACTCTAGGAATAGCAATTGGGCTACTACTAGAGATGCAGTGTCATCGTCTATGGCCCCATTGATGCACACTATTCTTTCTTTGAGGAGTCTTGAGAATATGTCATAGGCCCTTTCTCCTCTGGATGTGTGTTCTATCACCATAGGTACTAACCCATATTGTCTGGTGACCTGAAAATTTGAGCGTGCAATGTTTCTGATCAAGATTGACGACAGTGCTGAGAAAATCCTGCTGCCCTTCATTGTTGCTTCCGCGAGATGGTTGGTCTCAGAGGACCAAATTAAGGCATGGAAATGGTTTGTTTTTTTTTGTTTTGAAATAATGGCTGTGTTTAATGGTTACTTCAAAAATTCAACGAACGTCCAGATTTCGTTCATATTGCAGCTTATGCTTTTTAGAGAAATTAAATCTAGCTCGGAAGAAATAGGAAATGTATTGAACAAAAAATAATATGTTTCCTTTCATAAAACAACAATAATATCACAATGTTTCCTTTCATAAAACAATTGTTCCGAGAGGTATTTTATTTTATTTTTATATTTTTTAAAATTTTATTTAAGATTTCATGAAAAATTTTAGTTGATTAATTATTTTAATTTTTTATCTATTTATTATTCATAAAATTTTCAACTATAATTAACAAATTAAAAAAATCAAATCAATAAATCACAATTTTTGTACTCAATTTTTAAAAAAATTGATTAAGGGTAAAATTAAACTTAAATATATATAGGTATTTTTTTTCATTTAATATATATCTTTGTTTTAACAAAAAATGGCTCTATGTGCGAGTATGCGAAAAAATTCTGCCCTTGGCAAAAAAGCGAACTTCATCAATAGTTTCCATCACCTTGAACAAAGAAATTTCCCAAGCAATGTAAACAGGTTCTCAGTGCTTGGCTCTTTGTATCCTTCCGACCATAAGATCAATAGAAGAAAGATTGATTGAAATACATGGAAAGTTAATTCTACAAGATCAAATTTTATTTCATGTGATCCTACAATGGATCTGGCACTTCACCACAAAGGATCTTCTGCATATTCAAAATAGTTTAGGGTTTTTGGCAACCCTCTGCCCCAAGCTCAAAGAGCTCTGACTCATCCATTAAATAGATTATTTGATGTGTTCGCAGTTGCGGCTGGAGATTGTGGGCGCAAGTGGAGCAATGGAACACTAAATCTGATCTTCAAAGAGGTAAAATCGACATTTCATCAGGCAATGGGAACGAATGGCAAGTGGTTAGAAGTGTGTGCATAAATGTTGTCACACTTCTATGAATCATTCCATTCAAGGTTGCTCAAGAATGAGGCCTCAAATATCGATCCATAGCTCTCTAGTCATAGATGTGTAAAAATGTAAAATGAAGGCCC
>MU223733.1:189246-202941 GCA_018584345.1 Thuja plicata | reverse complement strand
GAAAACCTAATATATGAAAATGAAGGAGAGAGCTCTCCTTTTATAAGAAATGAGATGAAATGGACCATTGAGATTAAGAGGCAAAAGTCTTAATCAAGGGTGGAGAAAAATGGAAGCTTGATCCTTGAGCACCAATATCATCCAATAGGAAAATAGGAGTTGACTTTTGTGTCCCACATAAGACAAAAAGTGTTTTTTCCCTTTTTATAAAATAAGAATAATGCTTTATTTGTGCAACATAGGATAAGAAGAAAAGTGGGGATTTTTTATTTAAATAAAAGAGGAGGAAATTCCTTTTAATTAAATAAAGGCTTAGGATAAAGTGATTTTATTATTTAATTAAAAGAGATTTTTAATTAATTAAAAGAGAGCATGTTCTCTTAATTAAATAAGATTTTTATTTTTATTTTCTCTTTTAAATTAAATAAGGCTCAAACCTTAGGAAAGATTGAATTGATTATGATTTGATCAAGGAAATTGATATAATTGAAATTGTTGATATTTGAAAATATTGATTCAGAGATTTGATAAATTGAGAAATGGGGCCCACAGTCTAGGCAACCATTTTAGGGTGCATACAAGAAGCAATAAGGAGAGGCGGGCTTTGATTGCTTATGATAGGGCTTCTTCTAGCAATGATATTGTCAGGGGCAAAAATCAAGTTTGGGCGATTCTCATTACATTTTTCACCCTAAACTTTGCCTCTGGTGCAAATGGAATAAAATTTAGGGCAAAGTTTTGCTACTAGCTTAGATTTGAAGCATTCAGGATTTATCCATCCAGTCCCTTTAAGCCTCCAAAAACCCCAGATCCCTCGGGCGATATATGGAAAAGGCCAGAAACGGAGGAATATCTCATTTCAAAAATTTCAAGGTCATGGGGATTCCCAAGATGGACAAAGAATTGATAGGCTGCATAATAAAAAAGGGCAGCTTAAACCCTTTATTTCTCTAGAACACCAAACAATACCGACCACGGTAGATCCCATGCCTACACTTCATTTTTAAGAGAAGACACAATAGGAAATCCCTCGACCTATAGATAAGGAGGAAAAAATTATTACGGTAGTAATTAAGAACAACTATACAGAGGGCATGGGGAATTGTTGTAAATCTCATGGTCTTTTTGCTTGATGGTGTGGATATAGGTGCCCCATGGAGGACATTTTGAAATGGTTGGAGGATACTTATGAGGGCCAGGTAGGTATCATTATCTTATCAGAAGATTTCTTATTCAATAACTATAAGAAGGTAACACTTAAAAAAGAGTTCTTATCTGGTAAAAGTGTGTGTTGTCAAGGATTTAATTTTAAATTTTTTGATTGGTACCCCAATTTCAATCCTTGCAATCTTCAATCTTGTAGGATCACTAAGTGGGTTAGCTTACCTAATCTTCATGTTGAGCTGATTCATAGTGAAATTCTAAGGGAAATAGGAAATAAATTAGTAAACTATGTTGGGATCGAAGAAAATTTTCTTTCTTACTCAGATATTAATATTTTAGATGACATGGGGGTCAATGTGAAACATCTTGAACGTATAGAGTTGTATACGCAACATGCTACATATACCATCATACCATATTCTATCAAGGACCTATCTATAATATAGTAATTAATAAAATCTCATATGATTATTATCAGAAACACAATACTGTGGGTAAAAACAATAAAGGAGGAAAGACTAGTAGTGTGATGAACTCCAAATATACAGAGAAAGTCAATATTAGATTTATGGAAGGGATGGGAGATTTTATTATATAAGGACATAATGATATCCCATCTAACCTTACTAAGCATAATAGTCTTGAGGAATCCATTTCTCCTCGTTAGGAGCTTAACAATGAATTAGCCATGGTTGATCTGGAGTATGAGGATCATATAAATGAAATAAAGGCCAAAAATCTACAAGGGTCAACAAATGAGGTATTAATTAGACATGTGGAGGCAACAGAATCTCTCACAAAAGAGGGAATGCTTAATCCATAGCATGTTATAGAGGATATTATAACCCCTGAAGTGGGGGTAACCCCTGCAACAATAATTGAGGTGGAAGAGGGTGAAATAGTAGAAGCTAGGACATTGGAGGTCCCTATAATGGGATCCACAAGGGAAATGAGAGTTCAAGAAACTATGGAGAACCTGGGGAAGCATGGTAGTGAAGAGAACGATAGTGATATGTCCCTGGTATTGGATAAAATTAGAAAGAAGGAAGACAATGTAGAAGCAAAGGTGGTTGTTGTTAGAGGGGAAGAGGTGGCATTAGGATTGGAATACTTATGTAATGAGCTAATTGAAAACCTTATGGATGGGAAAATGTATGACTTCATTAATGAAGATGAGGTTGTCATGGAAAAGCAGGAGCTCATAAAGGATCATGACGGTGGAGGAGGAAGAGGGTAAAGAAGAGGATTTGATGGAAGAGATCATTGAACTATGAAGGAGAGAAACTGGTGAGGAGGATGATCACTTGGGAATAGAAACATCTAAGATAGGAAAGGATTCTCCAGACTGTGCTAAGATAAGCAAAAAAAGGGGCAGGAAATCAATTTCAAAATTAAGGGCGAAGGTTGGAAATGCAGAAGACCATACTAAAATTACTACTCTGATAAAGGTTGGGAAGGGGAAGGTCCTTCCCAAGGAGCCATGAAAGTAATTACATGGAATGTTAGGGGCATGAATGCCCCTAACAAGTAGTGAATTGTAAAATGTTGCATATCTGAGACCAGAGCATAAATTAGCATAATATAGGAAACCAAACTTAACCAAGAAGAAATAAATAACTTTAATAAAAAAATTAGGTATTTTGAATATGGAAGGAGTCCCTAATCATGGAGCCTCAAGAGGAGTGGCTATTATATGGGACCCTAGGGTGGTAGTATTTTCTAATTTAGAGGCTCAAAATATAGATAAGTTATGGGTTGGGAGAGAGATTGAAGGATACTTGGAAACTTTAGCAGATTACACTACTATCATTGGAGGAGATTTCAATGTTTTTTTGGAACAAAAACAAAAGAGGGGAGGTATAAGTAGAGAGGCCCAATCAACAAATGACTTTAGAGGGTGGGTTAACAAAAACAACTTGCTAGAACTTAACACAGTTAAGGAGGCATTCACTTGGAATAATAGGATATTGGGTTTTAGTGACATAGTTGAAAAGCTAAACAAATTCTTCATTAAGGGTAGCTTGACAGATTTCCCTTTCATCCTTTCAGAGGAAGTTCTTCCCAAGTCAAGCTCGGATGATTTCTTTTTCTTTTATATATATTAGAGGATCTACATCCCAAGCAGTGCCCATTTAAATTTGAGAAAATATGGTTAAGGGATGAAAATTTGACGAGGTTAATGGAGGTTTGGTGGAATGAGGCAGAGGTAAAAGGATGAAAACTATATTGTCTAGTTTCAAAATTTAAAATATTCAAAAACAAATTATTGGAATGGAATAAAAATAATTTTGGGATTGAAGCTAAAGCAAGGATTGAGAATGAGATGGAAATGGTTAATAATGCAGTAATTGAGAAATGGATGAATGCGGACCTTTATCACATGGAAAAGAAATTGCTTAATGATTATGAAGACATCTTGGCTAAGGGAGAGATCTTCTGGTGCCAAAAGTCAAGAGAAACATGGCTAGAGGGGGAAGACAAAAATACAAAAAAAAAATCATGACAACGTAAAATAGTGGAGGAACATTAATAGGATTACCAAGATAAAAAAAAAGTATGATTGGAACTATCATTGAGGACCCTTGAGGGATTGTTGAGGAAGCAGTAGGTAACTTTGAGAACATACTAAATAAATGGGAAGGCTCTAATTTAGAACATCAAAATGAGATCTTAGCAAACATACCGAAGATCATCTCTATAGAGCAAAACATAGCCCTTAATGAAAAATATACTAAGGAAGAAATAGAAAAGACTATCAGGTAGATGCAACTGGATAAGGCCCCAGGGCCTGGTGGCTTCCCAACCCTTTTCTTTCAAAAGTGTTAGCATTTTGGGGGGGATGAGGTAGTAGGAGCTCTATAAGGAGTTAGGAACTCTGGAAAGTTGTTGAAGGAAATTAACAACACCTTCCTAACCCTTATTCCTAAAAAGGAGAAAAATGAGAACTTTGATGACTTCAAACCCATTTTACTTTGCAATACACTCTATAAAATCCTTACAAAAATCCTCGCTAGCAGAATTTAAAGGCTTCTCCTAGATCTTATCAGTGAAGAGAAAACTAGTTTTGTTCAAAATACATCCATCTATTATGGACTAATCATTTCCCAAGAAGCCATACACTCAGTCCAACAAAATCAAAATCCCAGCATGTTAATTAATCTTGACATAAAGAAAGCCTATGATAAGGTGGACTGGTGCTTCTCATGCAAATTCTTGGAGGCCTTTGGCTTCTCAAAGCAATGGATCAACTTAATATATGATTGTATCTCCACTCCTAGAATGTCAGTACTAATTAATGGCTCACCTAAAGGGTTATTCAATGTCTCTAGGGGATTAAGACAAGGGGAACCTATCTCCCCTTTCCTATTCATCATCAAGGTAGGAGCGTTAGGAATATCAATCACCAAGGAAAGAGAGAAGGGCCTTATTAAGGGTATTAAAATAACATTTGATTTAGAGCCAACAATCCATCAACAATTTGTTGATGATACAATGCTCTATAGTGAAGGGGAAAGGAAGGAAGCTCGGGCTCTCAAAAAATATTCTCAATTCCTATTCTAGAGCATATGTTTAAGAGATCAGTGAACAAAAATCTGAAGTATTTTTCTTCAATACATATAGGCTGGTAGAAGATGACATCTGTAAAATTTAAATTTCAAAAAAGGTAATCTACCTTGCAAATACTTAGGTCTCCCCTTGGATAAGGGGACGCGATCAAGTAAATTATGGGATCATATCGCAAAAAAAAATCAAGGACAAAATGGAATCCTAGAAAGGAAGGTGGTTGTCATATGTAGGCAAGGCCATTATGCTAAAAATAGTCCTCTCAGCCCTACCAATTTATTAATTATCATGCATAGACTTACCAACCAATAAAAGTGAAGAGATAAATAGAATCCTAAGATCCTTCTTCTAGAAAGGGGCAGAGGATAAAAATAAGATATCATTAATAGTGTGGGATAAAGTTTTTACAAACCTGAGGATGAAGGAGGACTAGGGATAAAGAAATTGAAGGAACATAGTAGAGCCCTGGGAGAAAATCTTGTATGGATAATGTATAAAAACCTCAATTTAAAGTAGGTAAAGATTCTCATACATAAATACCTTCTAGGAAACGAAAACATAGTCATTTTCAAAATTGCTTCCCCACCAAAAGGATCTCAAATCTGGAACTTTATGCTAGACTACAGGGACATCATATCAGAGAAATTGACTTGGGATTTAGGAGATGGTGGAAAGGCGAGGCTTTGGGAGGACTCGCAAGGAGGCTACCCTTCATTAGTGATAATACATAATTTTGAAAACTCCAATGGTTGGTTGGAGGTTCATTGGGGGAAGCATGTCTGCAATTACATTGAGGGAAACCTAATCAAGGGGTGGAATTGGAAACCCATAGAGTGCAGTGGCATTCCAGAACAAGAAAGAGAGGAATTAAACAGAATTATCTATGGCAGAAACATGACCTTTCGTTAAGGAGAATATATGATAGTATAGAATGGGTCTAAATCAGGATAATATAATGCTAAAGAAGGCTACAATAGTCTCATTGAGAAACATATTAGACCTAAGAGTGACAACCCTCTCAACCTAAGTTGGGATAAGTACTGCCTCCCAAAGGTAGGTGTGTTTTCTTGGATAGCTCTACAAAACAAGATCTTGAATGCTGACAAATTCAAAAAATGGGGTATGAAGGCCCCAGTAGGTGCCCTTTATGTGAACAAGAGGAAGAAACTACATACCATATAATGTTAACATGTAAATATGTGACTAAGTGTTGGCAATGGATATGCAACAAACTATATTAGATTGCAACCCTTCCAAACTCCATTTTAGATTTGTTTAAATGTTGGCCAAACCTAAAGAACAAATTGTGAGTGGTGGCTCCTTCTATAGTTTTATGGAAGGAGAGAAAGAAGAGGATATTTAAGGAGAAGAGAATGAGCATAGAGCAATTGATCAACAAAATAGAGGTAATTATCATTGAGACCATGAATAGTAGGATTGTAAACATTCCCGTGAAGGAGGCTAAGATGACTTATTGGGATGAAAAGGTGAGGGGTAGATGGATTGGTCTAAAAATTCCTCCCTTTGTAGGAGGAGAGGATGAAAGTAATAAGCAAAAAAGAGTGGGTTGCAAATGGTCTACTCCCCAAAATGGGTTGTTCAAGCTAAAATTTGATGGTTCCTCTAGGGGCAACCTTGGGAAGGCTGGAGCATGATGGTGTCTCCATAATTCAGAGGGGGTAGAGATTGCATGAAAAGCTAAACCATTGGGGTGGGAATCCAACAATGTAGCATAAATCACAACCTTGACTGACAGACTTCTTACATGTAGTAAGATGGGAATTTCCAATCTACAGGTGGAGGGAGATTTGGCTATTGGGATCAATGCTCTTAGGAAAGGATCTATGTCTAGTTGGAGATTGAATGTAATCCTAGCTAGAGCTCTAATCATTAAAAAATATTTCAAGAGTTGTATCTTTAATCACATCTATAGGGAGGGGAACTCCAGAGCGTATGAGTTAGCTAATTTAAGTGAATATGGTAAGGCCTCGCAGTGGATTGATAATCTTCATAGAAAGTGAAAGAATGTTATAAAGAATTGGTGGAGCCTTAAGTAATGGCTCATGTGTTACCTTCATTATTAATTTATGCTATGTTAGGTGGGTTTTCTCTTATCTACTTCATTCATGTTTGTATATTTATATATAAACTGGCTAATACACACACACACACACACACACACACACACACACACACTTTTATATATTAATATTAATATGCAAATGTGGGTTGATGTTCTAGTTAATGGATATTTAGTATGCATGACTTCATTGAGTAGCTTTTTGGTGTTCCATGTTAGTATTAGATAAATAGAAAAATACAGATATATCATTTGATACTCCTCTACGTTAGACTCGGGTATATATTATGTCTCTGGTTTTATCTATTATAAGGAAAGAATAGCGGTATTGGTTAGTAGGGGATACATGCTTGCTTCAAAACACATAAGTGGTTTGAAGATTTTAGGCTGGCACATACTTTAAATGGTGATTAAGAGGTTGTCGGTATAATTACTAATTTTGGACATATAGTTCACGTTGTAAAGAAGGTTATCATCCCAGTTTAAGGCATGGCTAAAATTTTCTAGCTGATCATTTATGACTTGATAGTGGCTTTAACCATAGCACTCAACATTGATGAAAGGTAATTATTACACTAACAAATTGCACTCATATATTTCATTTGAATCCTCTAGAGGGATGGTTGGCTTTAAATCCACATGCTTTGTGGGTAAACTTTTCATTTGTCTTTTCTTTGGAATCACATTTGCTAAGGGATGGAGATTCTGATCAAACTAGGTAGCGTCAATAGATAGATGACCTTAAAAAATGAGGTAACGAAAGATAGGCTAAGGCAATCACTGTGAAAAATAAACTAATAATGAGGGCAGTTCTTAGGATTTTGGGGGATGATTTTGTGATTATCCATGACAAATATCGAGAAAACCTTGATATTCCTACAACGTTGATCATCATTGAAATGTACATTTACAATGATAGGGTTGATATAGGCAGACTTTGTCGTAGCCTCTTTATTAGAGAAATTTTGGTTGATCTAGACAAATTCCTAGTTAATATAAGGCAAGATCTTACTATCTCCGAGCCAAGGAATTATGAGATGTTAATGATAAGGAATAGGCCTGTAATTACATAGCCCATCTTGTACTCTAAGGATTTAGGTGGTTTTTTGGAAAATAGACCAATCATCCATAGGAACCTAGATTTCCTAATGTTCCACTTCCAAATCCAAAGGTCGCGAATGAGAATTGGTTCAATGATTACTTGACAGTTGACAAGGTTGATGGAATGAACATAGGTAGGGAAGAAATTGATGCCCTGCGTATTGGATAATTTCTCATGGGAAGGAAGGAGGCCAGAAGAGGGACCTCATATATGGCCAGGAAGGTTTCCAGAAGCTAAGTGTTTTGTTCTAGGTTGTTGTGGAGTATGAATAGATTTTTGGGTAATGCTGGTTAATATGCATGTACTTAAAGAGCTCATTTATGACGTATGTGATAAAACATGAATATAGCGTGGCCCAAAATTTTAACTCTTGGGGAAATTATGAAATATTTTAGGTTGATATAGATGTTTGTTATCTTTCTTTCACGAGAGACCTAATACTTAGTAATTTGACTACTGAACTTTAAATTTTTTTGTATTAATATATATCATGGATTAGCTAAGGTTTTGAGTGTCTTTTGTTTCATGTTATAGTAGGATGGACTTTTTGTCATTTTATTGCTTAACTGGAGATCCAGAGATTATATATATATAGACATACACAAATGTATATACATGTATGTGTATGTGTATGTGTATGTGTATGTGTATGTGTATGTATGTATGTATTATGTATGTATGTATGTATGTATGTTACTGTAAGACCAGAAAAAGGCATAATAAGCATATCAAGGTAACCACAAAACCCTAAAAAATATGAAAACCTATCTAATATAACATTAGAGCCATTGAAATAGGAATTCACAAACAATATGCAATAAACACATAAGAACTCCCTTCAGGTGATGCTCAAATGCTCTCCTTTCTTCTCCATAGAGTATATTATGTTTCTCTTTTGCCAATGACAAAATTGCACAAGTGTTGAAAAGCCAAATTCAATAGCAAGAATACTAGGAGATAGTGGTTCTAAATTTGAATGAGAGAATTGAATCTCAATTTATAGAAATGAGAGGCAATTTGCAAAATTGGAAAGGAATGCACAAATTAGTATGCATAAATCAATGCATAATGGAGGGAAAAGGAAGAAGCAAATTAAAGGAAAATTGGAAGCATAATTAGGGGGAAATGAATAAGGAAACGTGGAAGAGCTCATGGAGCTAATTAATAGGAAATGAAGCACAAATTAAGGGATATGAAAAATTAGGTGGGATTAGGAGGAATCAATTCAATTAATAAATCAATATTCCTCATAAAACAAAATTAGCATTTATGAAATTATTAAATCCCATAAATTAGAATTAGCCAATTAATTAATTAATTGTGAAGACTTAGGATAAGAATGAATAAATATGATTTATTCATAAAGAATAGGAACAACCCTTAGGTTATTCATCCCAAGAGGATAAATTAGTGAATTATTGATCAAATTGAAGGTATTAATGTACAATTGAATTGATTTTGATAATATTGATAGGATTATGATAGGTTTGAGGCATTGATGAACTTTGACAATGCACTCAAATAATGTTGTTTAAAAATGATTGAATAACATCAATGAACTTTGATAATGCTATTGGAGGAATTAAATGATGATGAGGCATTGATGATCTTGGACAATGCCAGAGGATTGATTGAAAGAGATTGATAAGACATTGGTATGAGTTTGGAATCGAATGAGTTTGGATTGATTTAGGAAGATGATCAATTCGGCCAAAATGAGAGAAATGTTAGTGTAACATAAGAAAAAGGTGTGATATAAGAAATGGGGGTTTTTTGTTGATGTGATAAATGTTATGTTACCAAAATAAAAAGTAGGAGATTTATTTATTAATTGTTGTTTGATTTGCTTAAAGTGTGTTAAATCCCTTAATCCTATTTTTCATTTAATTTGATTGTATTGATTGTGTATTGCAATTATGATTAGGGAGAAGATAAGATCCTCTTTTTCTATCCTCAAATGCACAAATGGAAGATCCAAGTTGATCAAACCAAAAGAACGGTTAATGCACAAATGAATCAACTATTCAGAAAGAGAACAAAGAAGGGGATCTCAAATTCTATTAATTGATTAAATGAATATGTTTAATTACAGTAATTGAAAAGGATAGGAAGAAGAACCAACCTTACAAAATTGTAGATCAAAGAATGTTGTTTTCTGAGGTTTGTAGACTGTTTCTAGAAAAACTAATAGATGATCCCGAACTGGAACGTAGAGATGAACAAAACCTAGAAATATTTTTCCATTCCGATGTCGCCTTATGAAAAAGGTCAACCTTGACCCACAAATGTCAACCCTGACCCAATAATGTTGACCTTGACCTGCACAGGTCTGACAGAGAATCTGTTTGCGCCATCTGAAAGAAAGCTGAAAAGGGTATCCAGATCTGGTCTCAAATATACAGTCTTGAACCTGTACCTACAAGAAAAAGAGGTTTGTTTGTTGGGGGGGATGGGTTTGCCTTAGTCAAACCCCGGTTTTGGAATTAACCTCAAATATATGTAATTGAAATTGCATAAAGATAAACAAAGTAAATGCACAAATTCACCTTGCTTGTAAAAGTCCTTGTGGCCGATTCAAATCTGTGGATCCACAAGTATGCTTCAAAATGTGGAATGTAGAAAGGTAGGATGTCTTCAATCTCTTGCTTTTAGATCTCCAACACCAAGTCTTGAATGAGTTCTTGAATTTGGAATAGGCTTAGAAGAAGGTGGATGGAGAGATCACCAAAAGGGCACTATGTAGCTTGAATCCTTCAATGGCCTCCAATGGATCTCCTTCATGAAAATGGATTCTTGAATGGATGAATGCTTGCTTGAAATCTTTCTCCTTAGCTTTCTTGAATCACACTTGAAGATAGTTTGAGAATGCTTGATCACGATTAGAAGACTTAGAGGAAAAGAGGGGAGAAGGCTCCCTTTTATATGAAATTAGGGCACAATATTCTAAGGAGGTCAACATAGGATAATTAAATTCCAATTAGACCCATGCCCCTATAAGAGGACCTATATTAAATATAATTTAGGAATCGACGCTTCGAAACCCGAAACAACCGACCTGGACGCGGGAAAACACTTTTTTCAAAGACCGACATCCAAAAACTATGAGACCTTGGGATCTGAACCCTGGGTCAAGGTCGAGGTCGACCCTGACCCAAAAGGTCAACCCTAACCTTGAAGCCTAGAATCACCAGTCTGTAGTCTAGAATACAGAAATCAGGGTAAAAAGTAGTGGAAAGAGGGACAGAACAGGGGGGAAGCCATGTCAAGATCAGGAACCCATTCTAGGTGCTTGACATGACCCCAAACCACTTACTTGGAAGGCTAAACAAGTCCACAATGGAAGTGCTTCCATTTTCTGACTATACATTTAGCCCCCACTTTAGCAAGAGTATGAGCTCAACACAAACTCTTGGTAAAGGAGAACATAAAGAACAGGCAATCTTATTGGAGCCAAAAGGGATAAAGAAACCCTCAAGCCCCCAAGGGACTCAAGTCTTTATCAAACCTAAGATCACAATAAGAGAGAGATCACTTAGTTAAGGAGAGAGAGAGAGAGAGGGTGTGATTATCTTGCCCAATGAGAACTTATGTCTCATTGTGAACCACACAAAAAAAAAAACTAGAAAGATGGAGTTGAACTGCCTAGTGAATGTGGCTACTCACTAGTCAACCCATCAGGGAGATCCATTCTTAAAGGGATCAAAATATTATAAATTGAAAATTGGTGGGATCAAGAGATCTGTGTAAATTTAAAATGGAGGGATCAAGAGATCCTAAAAAAGTAAAAAATGACCATGCTTTAAGGATTAGCTTCTTTTAATCCATAAAGGGAAAAGTTTTAAATCTTAAAAACTATTTTGAACATGTGTGTGTGCAAAAGTGAGTAGAGTGTATGCCCCCATGTTAAAGTCATTGCTAACACTTTAACAGGAGCAATGGTTTTAACGAAAACATAAACAACTCTACAGATTACGTTTCCACTGCGAGATGCCCCCAAAGGAAGACAAATCAAGGGAAATAAAACATAAACATACATAAGAACACAAGAGGGATCTACCTAATGTGGGGTCAGTATGATCATAAGATAACATGTACATAGAAATATAATATTATTGCAAATGAATTGACATCATTCCCCAAATAAAGTAGAACTACAATCACAATGGAGGAAAGAAACTTAAGAATTACGAAGAGGAATATTTTCGGACCACAACACGGAGACCAAAAAGAATTAGTGCTACCATGTCGTAGGTCCAAGAATATTCTACAAGGAAAATAGTTACAAACAATAGCACAAGTACAACATAACATAAAACAACATATAGAAGAATGTAGATACATATAGAAGCATTGAACAACAGATGTGATTCCTTTATCACCTTGCACCAACAAAGTAACAAGGGTCGTATAAAATAATCCAATAAACATTTAGAAAAATACATTACGGGGGAAGCACAATACAACATACAAACACAAAAAGGGCTACCATAAAGGATGAGCCAATCAAGCATGTTGTCAACCCTCCCTATCTTGGTTTATGTTATTTAGGGTAGGAGGGCAACTCGCAAGAGGGACTATATCCAATATAGTAGGAATGATAGCCAGTTCCAAACAAAGATCCTCTTGAGAATTACAATGCTCATTACTAGGTGTAATTGTTAATTGAGTTGAAAGCATATGAGGTAAATCATTATCAAGATCAATGGTCTCGTATTCATCACTAAGATCAATAGGATCATCGAGAGTATCCTCCTCATCAAGGTTGATTGAAATGGGATCCAAGATGCGAATAGGATCATCATACTCATTCGTCTTAACATCATGAATATTAACATCCAACGCATTGGGCATAGGTTGATCGAAGGTAGGTAATGAGTTTCGAATCATAGAAGCACAGGCTCTGGCATTAGCTCTATGCTTCTTACGATGTTCATTAGCAGATTTGTTATGTTTAGCTTTGTTTGGCACATGTTGAGAACTAGGAGGAATAACAATAGGTTCCTTCACAGGTTCTATAGGAGGATTCCCAATAGGTTGCAATGAAACAATAGAAGTTTGAGTAGTAGAATTAGAAGTAATTGATAAAGGAGGTATGGAAGGAATAGGCAAAAGACCACGGTTGGAATCAATCTGAGGCATACTTAACTCAACAATTTTGCGATGTTTGTAAGCTTGATAGGAACGAAAGAGATGATCAGGGCGAGGAGGACATGAGTTAGGTAATGAAGGCCAAAGGAAATCGAGAGTAGCACAATCTCTAGGCCTAGAAGGTTGATACAAACTATGATTAATCATTTTTACTTCTCCATTATGAATGAACTTAAGACATTTATGAATGGGAGAAGCGATAGCATGCATAACAGTTATCCAAGGTAAACCAAATTTGATTTGAAATTGATCTGAAGTAGGAATAATGATGAAGGTAGTATCTATAATTTTACCGCAAAGCTCAACCAGTAAGTTGATAGAGCCAAGTGCAGGATAAAGAAAGTCATTACAAGTTTGGATCCATGCATCAAGTGAGTCATAAAAATCATGTTGTAGGCCTTTCATAAAAAGATTTTCCTCAATAATGACATTTATTAAAGATGTGGGATCAACTAGACAACCACGAGTAGGTATCTTAGCAATCCTAGCATAGATATAAAGGGGACCATTGGGAGCCTTAATTGTTTTAGAATCATCAAAGGTAATTAAAAGTTCCCTAGGTCACTTATCCTTAGTTTGTTTTTGAGTTTTAGGTGGAATTGGAAGTTGAAGTGGAGGTGAAGGATCTTGAACAATA
>MU223733.1:152381-185685 GCA_018584345.1 Thuja plicata | reverse complement strand
TATATGTGCACACACACACAGATATATATATATATATATATATATATATATGTATATATATATACATATATATACATATATATAGGTATATATATATGTATGTATATATATATATGTATGTATATATATACATATATATAGGTATATATGTGTGTATGTGTATATATATAGGTATATATGTGTGTATATGTATATGTATATATATATACATATACACACATATATACCTATATATATGTATATATATACATATATATATATATATACATACATATATATATATACATACATATATATATATACATACATATATATATATATATATATATATATATATGTGTGTGTGTGTGTGTGTGTATTCTCTTTGATTTTGTTTCTCTTTACTTTTTGCATTTTTTATTTTTTTGTTGTCGCCAAGTCGCCTATTTGCCAGGTTTTCACCAAGGTAACATTTTGTATTTTTTGATTTTTTTTTGGTATTTTCAGGATATGTAGATAGTTGCCTTAACCATTGAGACCTCAAGCATAGAACCTCTTAAGGTGCATGTTGTTTATTTATCCGGGGAGCTGATCTGCTTCTAGTTTTGCCAGTTGGTATGCCCCACTCTAAGTAGAGTTGACAATGACATATGGTCCTAGCCAGTTAGGCTCGAACTTTACTGGTTTAACTCACTCTGCTTGGTTATTTTGATTTTCCATGAGGACGAGGTCTCCTACCTCAAAGGTGCATGGCCTCACTTTCTTATGATAGTTCCTTCTAAGGTGATTCTAATAGCCTTGCAAGTGATTGAATGTATTTTGTCTTCTTTCATCTAATAGTTCCAGTTCACTGAGCCTTGCTACTCTGTAGTCTTCATCTAAAATCAGGTTCTTCAATGATATCCTCAAGGATGGGATTTTCACTTTGAGGGGTAGGACCGCCTCTGATCCATATACTAGGGAGAAAGGAGTGGCTCATGTAGGTGTTCTCATGCTAGTTCTGTATGCCCATTATACAGGACTAAGTTGTAAATGTTAGTCTCGCCCTGATTCGTTAACTATTTTCTTCAAGATTTTCAAAATAATTTTGTTTTTCGCTTCAGCCTGGCCATTCCCTTGAGGATAATAGAATGAAGAGAAACCTTGTTTGATTTGGAACTGTTCATAGAGATCTTAAACATCTTTATTTTGGAAAGGTGTACCATGATCCGTCGGGGTGGTTTGAGGAATTCCATACTGACAGATGATATTGTTAAGTATGAACATTGAGATCTGCTTTCCAGTTATGTAGGTGAGGGGAATTGCTTCCACCCATTTAGTGAAGTATTATGTTGCTGCTATGATGTATTTATGTCCATTAGCTAAAGATGGTGTAATCTTTCCTACTAGGTCAAATCCCCACATAGAAAATGGTAATGGTGAAGTGATAGGATTTAGTTCTTGGGCTGGTGCATGGATGAGGTCTCGATGAATCTAACATTGCCTACACCTTTGTACATACTTGTTTGCATCTATCTCTATTGTGGGCCAGTAGTATCCCATGCAGATGATCTTTTTAGCTAAGTTGTTGCCACCTCTGTGGGTTCCACAAATTCCTTCATGTACCTATTACATAGCTCTCTAGGATTTCGTGGAAGTGAGACATCATAATAGAGTTTCATCTAGAATCCGTCTATATAGAGTAGTTACGAGAATGGTATACCTAGAGGCTTGGCGGATGAGGAAAATTTTCTGGTTCTTAGACAAGTCGGGAGGTAAGACATTAGTTTGGAGGTAATTATACACGTCATGGTACCATGGGGTTTTAGGACCAACAAGGACATGCGTTGATTCTTTGATTGGTGCTTGATGTGATGGCATCATGAGTTGCTCCACTAGAAACTGGAATATGGTTTCATTGCCTGGCATATTTATCAGTGAGGCTATGGCAGCCATCGCATCTGTAGCTTTGTTTTGAGCCCTTGGTATTTCCTCAAAAAGATGTATTGGAACTCAGTGTGCAACCTGTCCATCTATTCTTTGTATGGTATTAGCTTCTCATCTTTTGTCATATAGTCATTGTTGACTTGGCTAATGACCAACTGCAAATCTCCATAGACCTTAAGTCTCTTGATTCTCCATTGAATTGCTATCTTTACTCTGATGACTAGTGCTTTGTATTCGGCTATGTTGTTTGTACATGAGAAGTTGAGTCTGAAAGATTTTGGAATTGCATCATTGTTTGGAGTGATGAGTACTATCCCTTCTCCTGCAACATGGTTCATGCATGACTCATCAAAGTATAGTTGTCATACCTCTATTGTCGGTTGGAGTGTAAGTATAGACTCATCTCAAAAGTCAAATATGATAGGCTCATGATCCTGAATAGGTGCCTCTGCTAGTTGATCCGCAATCACTTGCCCTTTGATGGCTTTTTTGTCTACGTATTCTATGTCAAACTCACTTAAGATTATCACCCACTTTGCTAGTCGACCTATGAGCGCTGCTTTTCTTAGTAGATATTTGAGAGGATCAATGTGCGCTATCCACTTTGTTTGTTGGCTTAACATGTAATTCCTTAGCTTCTGGGAAGCAAAGACAACTATTAGGCATGATTTTTCAATTGGCGTATAGTTGAGCTCATAGCCTACCAATGTTCTGTTGAGATAGTAGATAGCTCTCCCCTTTCCTGTGTCATCATGTTGTGCTAAGAATATGCCTAATACTGATTCAGTTGTCGATATATATAGAAGCAATGGCCTACCTTGGACTGGTGGCACCAATAAGGGAGACTTGAGTAGATAGTCCTTGAAGATTTGGAACGCTCGTTCTCATTGTTATGTCCATATGAATTTTATGTCCTTGTGTAGTAGATATTGGAATGGGTGGCACTTGTCTGTTAGCTGGGCTATGAAGTGCCTGATAGATTGGATCCTGCCTTGTAACCCCCTTAGTTTCCTTAGGTTGGTCGATGGTGGCATGTCCAGTATTGCTTTGAATTTCTCTGGGTCTACCTCTATGCCTCTATGTGACACTATGAATCCCAATAGCTTCCCTGTTGTGACCCCGAATGCACATTTCTTTGGGTTTAAACAGACCTTGTATTCCTGCATTCTATCAAAGATGGGTCCCAATACTTGTAGATGTTCCTTCCTAAGCATTAACTTGACAAGTATGTCGTCAACATAGTCCTCCATTGTCTTGTGGATGAGATCATGAAAGATGGTTGTCATGGCCCTTTGATATGTTGCTCTGACATTTTTTAGACCAAATAGAATGATGTTCCAACAGTACACGCCCCATGCACATGTAAAAGGTGTTTTGTGCTGGTCCTCTAGTGTAATCCTTATCTGATTATACCCTGAAAAGCCATCCATGAGTGATAGCATATGATGTCCTTTTGTTAGATCTACTATCATATTGATGTTAGGCAAAGGAAATTCATCCTTGGGACAAGATTTTTTAAGATATATAAAGTCTATGCAAATTTGAATCTGACCACTATGCTTGGTAACTAGTACCAGATTAGATATCCAGTTTGCGTATGGGATTGGTCTTATGAACTTAGCATCTAGGATCTTTTTCAATTCTACCTTGAATAGTAATGCAACATGGGGATGCATCTTTCTCAGCTTTTGTTTGACGGGTTTGGCATTGGGTAGCAATGGGAGATGATGTAGTACAAGCTCTAGATCTAATCCAGGCATGTTTGAGTAGGACCATGCAAAATTGATCTTCCTTTCCTTGAAGAAAATGATGAACAATTCTCTCTCCTCTAGGGTGAGTGATTTTGCTAAGTAGATTTATTTGGGTTCTTGTTATCACCCAAGTTTACTTCTTCTATTTCTTTTTCTAATAATGTTGACTTTTCCTTTGTCAAGGGGAGGAGTTCTTGCTTTCCATCTTCTAATGCCTCAGTGAGGTTTTCACTAGAAGATACGTCTTGTTTTGTCTTTTTAAAATCATTTTTTGTCCATTAAGTGCCTTTTGGTTTTCACTTACCGACGATTCTTTTTTATTTTTCAATTGTTTTTTATGACTGGAAAGAGGAGCTTCCTCCCCAAAGTATGATGATCTATCAAGGTCGACGGAGAAACCTTCTTTATGGTCTCCTAATGGCATTCCCTTTCTAAGTCCCATGAAGTTTGTGATAACCTCATCATTCTCGAAGGTATCCATATCAGGTGGTCCTTGTTGATCCCACTCTATTAGTTTTGGGTGTACAAGACATAGGTCCTCGTGGGTTGACTCTGTTTGGTTGAATGGGACAATGGAGATGGTTCTGACAAACCTAGACTGTGATGTGGATGCACCACCTAATGAATTTCTATCGATATGTTTATCGATACAGGGTTGGTCATCTATGGTTAATTGGTTGAACAGATCGTCAAGGTGTATGGCGGTGGTTGACCAAGGGGAATACTCTGGGATTGATGGCTCATAATCGTGAATGGATCTCCACTCATACTCATGGGAGTTAGTTTCACTAGAACGCTCATCAGATTTCTCAATTCCCTCGTTATCATGGATTTATTGGTTGAGGGTTAATCGGGATTAAGAGGTTCCCACTTCGGCTGGCAAAAACTGTTGAAGTATGTTGTTGATCAAGATGTGTTCTGGGCTTTGCCCCCAGTGTAACTCTTCTATTTTTTATTGATCAACTTGTATGTCTTGGGTGATAGGACTAGCTCTTTGTTTCCCATAGCCTAACCCTCTCTTATTTATCTGGGTTGGTGGGAGAGACAATTCCATTAAGCCTTGTTGTCTTTCCCCATACCAGTTGTATCATCATACCCAAACCTTTGTAGCATTGTATAGCCAGCTCCATAGGTTGATATGGGTAGGGGTTGTTGAAGTGTCTCTTGTGGATCTTGATACAAACATGTATTAATATTTGGATCAAATGGGTTCTCTTTTACAATGTCTCCCCATTTGACGAAGGTTGTGGGTGGACATCTCAATAGAATAGGTTATGGGGTTTCTATTGTATTAGCTGGTTGTGGCATGCCATATGTTCTTGGGCTCTGAGGCATGTTTGTGATAGTCAAAGCTTCCTCGTAGTTGTATTCACCATATCCCTTGTCAATAATGGATATGTTTCCCGCTCTTCTTATGATATCATTGGCAATTGAATTTGATGCGGATGGGATACTTGCCTCTTGGTTTGAGGGAACCTAGTTTGCAGTACTGGTTTGAACCGCATTACAATATTGGAATGGATTTGGATCTCCCTCAAAAAAGATTTCTTCTCCCTGGCATGGGAACTTGATGCACTGATGATATTTGGAGGGTACAACTTGCATCTCATGTATCCATTGTCTCCCTAGTAACATGTTGTATCCCAACTCTAGGTATATGATCTGGAAGGGAGTGTTCTTGAAAACTGGACAAATCCAGATAGGTAGAATGATAATACCTTTGGAGGATCTTTCCTCTTCATCATAGGCTTTGATGTTGATCCTTCTTGTGACATCAATACTAGATTCTGAGTAGCCTAATTGCTTGATTAACTTTAAAGTACAAATGTTTAATCCATCCCCACCATCAACAAGGACTCTACAGATTGCACTTTTGTGGACTTGGAAAAGCAAGTGCAAGGGATCATTATACAAGGGTTTGTGTGGAAGCACGTCATGGTTTGTTAATGTTAAATTCTTGTTGGATGCTATATGGTTAACCATCATTTGGAAGCTCTCTGGGGTTATGTCCCTTGGGACAACTACTTTCTGAAGGGCTTGGTCAAGTGCTTGTTTATGCAATGGAGATATGCGCAAGAGGTCAAACATGGAGATTTGGGCAGGCATGCACTTTAGCTGATCCACTAGACTTGTCTGTGGATCTGAGGTTGCATGAGGGTTGACTGGTGAAGTAGATGAGGAAGGTGCTCCTTGCAAGACAACTATTGTACAATGCGTGGTTACGACACATTTGTTAACTTGGTCTCTGATAGTGATGGTAGCCACATGGCTATCTAAAGGATTTAGGCAATTGATAGTGTTGTCATTGTTGGCATAAGTGTAGTTGACATGTTTTGACTATCCACCAAACCCAAAGGTTTTCCCTTTATTGTGATCATGGAATGTGTCATTGAATATTGTATGATCAGTTGTTCCTTTTATTTGGGTGTTGGTTATGTCGATGACCCCTTTGTCAATCAAATCTTGGATAACATGTTTCAATTGATAACAGTTGGGTGTCTCGTGTCCCTTTACTTGATGAAATTCACAAAAATCATTATCAATGTACCACTTTGGTTTGATTGTACCATGTTTATATTCCCCGATTTTAGGGAGAGTGATATTGTTGGATTGTATCAACTTTCTTAAGGTGGATTCTATCGACTCTCCTAATGGTGTGAAATCACGTTTTGGAAATTGAAACCATGGTTGGTGTTGTGCTTGTGGTTGACTGTTTGAAACAACAGCCACTTGGACAGGGGGTGGTTTAGTTTGAGTGTATGCTTGTGGAGTGTGCACCATGGGTTGTTGGTTAGCCATAGGTGCACCTTACAGTGACACTTTGGGTTGAGCGTAGTTAACCATTTTCACATCAATAACACCATCACTAGTGACATTTTTGTTTTTATTCCACCACTTAGCTTTGTCTATTGTAGTCTTGTTTGTATTTGTTTGGGTAGGATCTGCAAGGACACCTCGTTTGACCAAGTTTTGTTCATAACAAACTCCTCATTCGATGAGTTATTTAAAGTTTGGAGCTAACTACAATTCTATTGTAAATGACATATCTGGAATCAGATTGTCAACAAACATGACTATTAGGTCTTTCTTGCGTACATCATATGTGATTCTATTTGCAATATTCCTCCATCTTTGTAGGAATTTTACAAAAGACTCTCCATCTTTTTGTTTGATATCACAAAGGTCCTTGATGTTAACCTTGCACTCAATGTTATGATGGAAGTGAGCGATGAAATTTTTGGCAAGTTCACCCCAAGACAGAATTTCATGAGGCAAATGTGAGAACCATTCCATTGCTGGTCTGGCTAAGCTTTGAGGGAATAGTCACATTAAGTATGTCTCATCATGTGCGACTTCGACGCAACTAGCAAAGAATTCTTGAATATGCTCAATAGGGTTGGTATTGCTCCTATATTTGTCAAATTTTGGTATCAATAAGTGAGTTGGGAATGGAGAAATGTGAAGGGAGTGATCAAAGGGGTACATGTATAAATCCTCTGCGGCGTAGGATTTAGTTTGCCCTTGATTTTTCATATCCATCATTTGGGTTTGAAGGTTCAGCACTTGTTGGATCAGCATGTCTGTTTGAGACTGAGGATGATTTGTGACATTGTACCTCTGTGTTGTAGTAGGTATGAGGCTGCACCTCTGCATTCCTTGAGTCAGAACATAGGACCTTGTCCTTGGGGCTTGATATTGATTTCCCAACACATGATTCTGATATGGGGGCACGTGAGTGGCCCAAGGCTGATTTTATTGTGTTTGTTGTTAGGGTTGTTGTTGATGTTGCTGCTAAAGCTGGGATTGTTGTCGATGGGGTTGGGTTTTTTTGTTTCTGTTGAAGCTAGGATTGTTGTTGCTAGGGTTGGGGTTGTTGTTGCTATTGAAGTTGGGTTTGCTGTTGCTGGGGTTGAGGTTGTTTCTGGATGAGCAAAGGCGTAACCTTGGGAGGGCATTGATTGAGAGTCAAAGCTACAGAGATGGATCCATGTGGGAATGACGTGTTGACCCCATGTCTTGTAGGGATTGACTATAGTAGCGGCATGGTTGCAAAAAGGTTGCTGCTTGTTGGTGGGATTGAGGGCATAGCATGAGAGCTTGATTGGCCAGGCCATAAGGTCGAGGGTTGAGGCATACTAGTGACCATGGGTGTACTTAGTTGGGATCATGTCATGCATTGCATGGAAGACGTTCTTGCTTGGTGTACATAATTGATTTGATTGGACACAGTTTGTGATGTTGTCAAGGATGGGAAGATTTGGGATACCATAGGTTCTATTTAAGAGGGTCGAGTAGTGTTTTGACCTGTGAGAGGGTTTTTGGGCCACATGGTTGACACATTGAATTTAGTGGGGAGTTTTACTCCCTTCTTTATCAACATGGCTAAGAAACATTCGGGGTTCCTCTCTACAAAAGTGTCAACTAATTGCGCGGAATAGGCCTATTGCTCTGTATCTTTGAGCTCATCTTCTGTGACATTTTGGAACAAAGCTGACCCACAGGGATTCTTGATGAATAGAGTAGGACTAGTATTTGTGAAAGGATCATCCTCTCGCTCTGTTTCCCAAGCAGGGAATTTGTAGATATATGACTCTTTAGGTTGAATTTTAGCCTTTGACCTTATGTAAGGCCCTCCATGAGGTGTTTGAGACAGTGTGGTCTAGATTTTATGACTAAAACAAGTGATATAAAGAAAATAGAAAAGGATAACCTTTCTAGGTGTTAGAATTAATTTAGAATAACTGAGAGAGGGGTGAATCAGTTATCCTCAGGTCTAGATGTACCACTTTAAACTTTATACCACATTGAACAACTCAGATCTGCTCGACAACAATAGCATAAATCAACAACATACATATGTAATTTACTGTTCAAATGTAATCAACTTGTAGAATCTTAACAGTAAAACACAACATAAACATTCACACAAGTTGACACCATGATTTAACATGGAAACCCAATTTGGGAAAAATCACCAATAACATGCTATCAAGTTTTAACTCTTCTGAAGTGAGCTCTGTTAAGAGCCAACCCTGTTAAAGGTTACAAAACACATTGCTAAATGTGACCTGGTTAAAGGATTTAATCACCTTGTCAGGAGTGGCCTTGTTAGAGGACTTAGAACATTCCACCTGAATGTTACCTTGCTCAAAGGATTTATACAATGACTATTAGGTCAACCTGGTTAAAGGATTTTTACTGATACAATGGTTAGAAAGTAATCAACAAGTGTGATCTGATCCATACAACTTACTTTTCAAATCTAGATCCAATTTAGCTCTAATGCTAATTCACTGAGTGGCCTTCATTCTCTTTTCAATCTTCAGATCTGCTTGGAAATCTGTCAAGCAATCACTCTCGCAACTCTCTGCTTCTCTTCTCAGCCTTCTCTACTAGATTAAGCCAATCAGTCAATTAACCATGCAATCCTATTGCATACACTTTTCACATAACTTCACATATCTAAATAACCCCTTGAGGTTATCTTATACCTCTTCATCTAGGTAAAATAAATCTTTTTCCTTAATCAAGATCGTAGATCTTAGGTTAGGTTAGATCAACTGATCTTTCCATCTTTACATTTAATTTACTTCTCCAAAGCAATCACTAATTAAATCTTTGATCCATGCATTAATTATGGTTACTCGTGCATTTAAATAGTGTGGACCAATTGTGCTTATCCTTAATTAACTTTACACATCCCAATAAAATCAACTATGTCGGCTAGAGATCTTAAATCTCAACAATTACCAAAATACTACTGCTCGACCAACACTGTGTTCTTTCGCTCGGTCATCACTGGTTTCCTCGGCAATTTACTGGCACTCGGTAATCACAAACTTCATTTAGCATAAACTGTTCTCAGTAAACTATAATCAAAAGATAAACAACACATTACTTTGCCAATGTGCCAACTGATCAAGTACCCTTGTGATTTCCCATAACTCAACCATTTCACTTGGTATTCTTGTTATACTTGCCTTCAAATCTTCTTCATCAACCAATAGATATGGTACTCAAACAGATAGCAATAGTATCACCACTTAAGGTTTGACATCAATGACAAAACAATAATTGTTTCCATTGTAGCTTTCCAACACTAGGAGAGTCTGAGTTATGTTTGGACAAGGGTAATTCTAAGGACAGATGTTGATTTATCTTGATCTCAAAGTTTTGATGATGTAAGAATAAGATTTGTCAACCTTTGCCAGGGACAAAGTCACTGATAGAGATAATGGGATCAAGATATTTCGAGTCTGAACTTTCGAACTAACAAAGCTTGGACAATAATCGCGCTTTCAAAGAATGGATGATCTTTAATGTTTAGAGATTCACATAATTTTCTTCGCATTATTTTGGGATAGACACTAGTATTTGACACAAAATAGAGAGTATTTTCAAGGTTTTAGGTCAAAACGGGTGTTAAAAAGTCTCTGGTCAATTGTGGCAAAAATCCACCGATTGAGGTAAAGTGACTGGTCGATTACGGTAATCTATCACCAATTGCAGTAATAAATAGGTTAATTACAGCAATAAAAAGGATGATTGCGGCAAACTTCCATCAATTGTGGCAAAATGCAGGAAATTGTGGTAAAGGGGAAACAGTCTAAAAAAGACTCAAGAATAAGCCTCACTATTTGACAATTTTGATTTTCTGGAACAAGGCTTTTATTTTGAAAGACAGTTGATGTTGACAACCCTAGACTTTAACACGTTTGACTCATTTTGACAGTTTTGATGTTTGTTTTGCATTTTGGAAACTGATCAAAGAATAAGCACAATAGACAATGTGTTTTGAAGAATGAAGACTAGCATGTGTATGTTCTACAAATTTTTCAAGTTGCAATGTTATCATGAGGTCTCAACAATTAACAGTCAGATTAATCTAAGTCAATGTCTTCAAAATACAATATTATAGGCCCAATGCTTGAATGTTCATTAGCTCACACATCAATTGTCACACTATTAGGACATGAAGGTCCACGATGTAGGCACCCATGTTTTTGTCATTGTCAGATATTGTTGTTGTATAGTGAAGATCTCTTTCACTACACAAATATCTTGGAACACATATGGAACCTTGGGGAAAATTCTGCAACCCCTTGCACTATAATAAGGTATTTGTTCGGAGGTAAACTAGATTGGCCTCTAATTCATAGGTTCTAGTAGGGTTCGTGGCGTTTATCCAATCAGTTAAGAGCCTAGTTGACCATGTTGGCTCCTTAGGGATATTCACCCGATCCAAACTATCATCAACACACCTCGCCCGAGGTTGGATAGATATAAAATGGAACTTTGGTTCGCATCTTGAAAAATATACCAATCAGAAGGATTTACCAGTTTAAGGTCATTCTCTGAGGAAGAAGGGTATTCCCCGGATAGGCCTTTCTAAAAAGTATAACGGTGTTTAATCTAACAGATTGTGCAAGCACACCAAAAAATCAAGACACAAGGTTAATCGTTTAAACCCCAAAGTTGAAATGTGAACTAAGCTAAACCACCATACAAGCACAAGTGTTCAATTTTAAGCCCAAAAGTAGGTGTTGATTGCTTGTTTAGTTTTAATGCCCAAATTTGAAATGTTCGTTTGCCTTTGTTCAATTATTAACCTCCACCTCAATTTTAAAGCACCAATGTGTAAATGTGAGGTTCAAGATGATTGCATGCAATTTTCTTTTTAAGCCCCACATTGACAAGTGAATTGATTTTAGGTTTGCTTAGTTAAGACAAGTTAGTACCAAAAAAATACTTTGAAATGAGAGTATGTGCAACTTTGAAAAATAAGCTTTTGAAATGATTGATGCTCACAAAGACTTACCCTTCTCGGTTCTTGGTGATTTGTCGAGTCCTGCACAGAAAACAAGAAAATGTCAGATTAAAAACAAATAGACAGAGGTTTGGATTGGATAAGAAATAATTCTAGTGATTGCGGTAACACACGGGCAATTGCAGCAAAGAACAATCAGTTGCGGTGAGATTTTTGCAATTGTGGAGAAGTACTTTTGATTGCGGTAAAACACCACCGATTGTGGCATAGATCAGACAATTGCAGCAATCTGTGAGCGATTGCGGTAAAATGATGATGATTGCGGAACAGAGCAAGAAAATAGACTTGTGAATATAAACAAAAAAAATTTCCAAACCCTTTCAATAATTATGGTAATAAACCAGATAATTGCGGCAAAATTCCATCAATTGTGGTCAAGCACCAACGATTGTAAAATCACACAGATATCGAGAAAAAGCATAGGAAAGAATTCTGCAACCGTATTATTGTGACTAAAAAGATCTATGTGTTGTCTGCAAGGGATATTTAGGTTGTTTGATTCACGTCGAGTTCACCAAAATGTACGCGGGGATCAAATTCTGTAACACTCAACAAAGAGGGTTAGTAGCACCGATTTGCAATGGGGGAAATCAAATGGAAATAACTACTAAAAATGAAACTATGAATCAATAAAATGTACAAGCAAATAAGAGGAAAACAAATGAATGCAAACCCAATCACTTGAAACTTCTATTGTCTCTCTCTAATCCTTCTGAAATGTTGTTTTTGATGCTCAGTATTGGTGTGGGCAGCGTCTATGACTTGGGAGCATTGAGAATTTAGTAATTGAATATGTGTGTGTGTGTGTGATCGCAAGATGGCTTGAATGCTAGAACCAATCTAGCATAGTAATGGTGCATGTGAGATTGAAATCTTAGATCCTGCAAATGGTTATGAAGGGTTTTTTATATAGGAATTGAGAATGAGATGAACGGTTGAGATCAATCCCAGAGATAGGAAGATGAATGGTTGAGATCAAAGGGAACTAGAGAAGCCATCAGTAAACTCCACCTCTTCAACTGGGAGAGAGGAGATAGAGTTTGGTTAATTGAAGAGCTGATTTTGAGTTACCTTTTAGAACTAAAGAGGTGGGTGGAGTTAACCATGTGAACTGGAGAGATGGGTGGAGTAACCCATGTGATCTGATTAAGGATTATCTCTTTGAACATAATTGATTATTTAATTCATTTATGTAATTAAAGTTTTCAACATGTGAGATAATTGAAATCTTTTTTGATTTAGAATTGCTTTATTGAATGAAATTAAATTAATTTAATTGGAAGAATTTAATTAGTAAGTTTAAATCTTTCAATTTAAACTAGAGGAAGTTTAATTTAATTAATTAATTAAGGTTAATTAATTAAATAAAATTAATTATTTAATTAATTTTGATAATTTGATTAGATGATTTGGGGAATGAATTTAGAAGAAAATAAATGATTAATTAGCGATTAAAAAACCATTAACTAATAGATGAAATGAAATTAGAAGAAAATAGATGATTAATTAATGATTAAAAAACCATTAATTAATAGATGAAAATTAGTGTTTTTAATGTCAAGTCGCAAGTCTATCCATTTTAGGGTGTCTACATTTTCCCCTCTTTGATTCAATGTGGCTTGTCGCAGTGTGTCAAAGATTCTCTGTTTTGATCCTGCCCCAGCTTGCCCGGGTGATAGCAGGTGTATTTATGCCCCCTCAACAAATTTGAGCGAAAAGTCATGACATGAACGTTAATTTGTTGAAACTACAAATTGAAAATCTAGGTATCTGACTGATCTGGAAAATGCTTCAGTATGCCCCTGATATTGAGTGTTGAAGATTCTGGGGTCTGGGAAGATAAAATCAGGTCCTGGAGGAATTAGGGTTTTTTGAAACCTTTATAAATAGCTAGGTGATCTTTGTATTTTTCACTTTGCACTCTTCGATCTCTGGATCTTTGGTAAGTTTGTCTCGTGTTTTCTCTATTTTTTTTTGTGTTCTTTGAGCTATGGCGGGCATTCCTGGGGTCGTGCATGTGTTGGATCGAGTCTGTACTTTTCATCATCCAACTGGCGGCGAGGGTGGGGGTAGCTCTTGTTGACATTGTAGACTTTCCATTTCTGTTATCATGTACCACTTTTGTCGTGATGTTCCATTGACATACTCTGAGGCTTATGAATGCTTGTAACTCGACACACTGATATTTATTGAAATATATGTTGATCACCTTCTTTTGTTTAGACTTGCGACCATTCATTGTACTCTGATATTAAGAATTATATGAGATGCAACTAGTGATCAGAGATTTTATATGATGTGCATTGATTTAGTTTCTATATGTATGGTTATACATGCTTTGTGCTTAAATGATGAAATGTTTATGTAATGTGATTCTATTCTGCAAACTCTTAGATGGATGATTTACTTTTCCTATGATACTGACATGTGTATGCAGGATGGTGTTATTGAAATGTATGTTTATATGAGATGTTTATGGATGTATTTGATTGTGATTTACCATGTATGCAGATGCTTGTATTTCTTTTTTTATTTTCTGATTCACTTAAATGAAATGAATGCAATCTAATATGTACAAAATATTTGAGTAATGCATGTGTTAGTTAGAAGGAAGCTAGTTTGGAATGTTCTCTGGGATTGATTGATAGCTATGAATTGATAGAAAGGATGGTTGACGATTGATAGATATGAATTGATAGAATGGATGAGTGACCCAAGTTGCTGGCGCGTTTCCAATTTTTGTCATCATTGCATCTTTTTATGAAAGTCTGAAGAGTGTCCAATGCATCTAGATCTAAGACTATCTGGATACCGCTATGGCCTCTTGATAACCAGAAGGAGTAGAGAGATTGAATAGAAAGAAAACTTAGTACACCCAGATATTGACCATTTGGATATAGTTATGTTCCCTATTTTGAAAAGAAAGAGAGCCAAAAGCACCCAAATATTGACCACCTGGATACCACTTTGCTCACTGACCATCCAAAAAAAAGATAAAACCAAGATAGAATTCCAATGCACCCAGATCTTAGACCATCTGGATACCGCTATGAACTCTTGATTTTGAAAAGAAAGACATAAAACCAAGATAGAATTCCACTGCACCCAGATCTCAGACCATCTGGATACCGCTATAAACTCTTGATTTTGAAAAGAAAGACATAAAAACAAGATAGAATTCCACTGCACCCAGATCTTAGACCATATGGATATCACTATGAACTCTTGATTTTGAAAAGAAAGACATAAAACCAAGATAGAATTCCACTACACCCAGATCTCAGACCATCTGGATACCATTATGAACTCTTGATTTTGAACAAGTAGATAACAAAGAAGGAATGTCCAATTCTTTCCCAGGGTTAAGCTCAAATCGTGGAACTGCGTGGCTGCAATATAAGTGACAACACCTACCGCATTTATCCTAAATCATCATGGCCCTAGAATTGAAGTGAATATTCCACATACAACAATGAAAGAAAATAAGCCATGATATATCATAGCTACTCTCCTCACTTGGTGGATCCTGGAGTAGCATAAGAACATAACCGTGAAATATAGGCTGACATCTGACATCTGACTGACCTAGTCAACATTTTGATTGTTCCTTGATTCAGTTTGGATTCTGTTGATTGGCTTGACTCTCATGATAGGCTTGATATGCTTGATTGTCTTGATTGTGTCTGGTTTTAGTAATAGATGACTCATATAAGACTGACATGTCTGGTTTTGAGTGTATCCATCACTGTGTAAGATGATTTGATTTTATTAATTGATTGCTTGGTTGAATTTGATCATTTTTGGTGGTTGATCAAGCTGTGTTAGATGGGCCCAATGTTGATTCACAAAGCTCATGGTTTTGACATTTGATAGATTGGCTTGGTCGCCAGTTTGCTTGCTAATAGATTTGATAGATTAATAAAGTTGTGTTACATGGGCCCAATGTTGATTCTCAAAGCTCATGATTTTGACATTGATTGACTTGGCTTGATTTCCCTTTGCTTTGTTGACAAGCGATCTAGTTTTATTGCTTGGGATTTTGCAATTTTTTTATTGTTTTTGATGAAGATTGATTCTCAAGATTTTTTATCTTTTTAGGATTTTGATGAGCTTTCTGATTTTTAGGGATTTTTCAGGACATTTAGAATCGCCCCCTAGTCTGGTGGACCATTACTAACCATGGATAAGTGTTGGTGCTCAGAGGGGATTATGCTTCTAGATATAGCTTGGGTAGTCATTCTTGCATGCAAAGTTGGCTCAACCTTTTGATCTTGGAGTTCATTGATGGTGAAGCTAGATTTGAACACTTGGCGCCTATTTGCCAGGTTTTCACCAAGGTACCTACTCAATAGCGCATGTTTGCAAAGTTTTCATTGAGAGAGTGATTTTTTTTCTCTTTAATTTTTTGCTTTTTTGATTTTTATGTTTTTGCCAAGGTCCTTGTTTGCCAGGTTTTCACCAAGGTAACATTTTATATTTTTTGATTTTTTTTTGGTATTTTTAGGATATGTAGATAGTTGCCTTAACCATTGATACCTCAAGCATAGAACCTCTTGAGGTGCATGCTATTTATGTATTCGGGGAGCTGATCTCCTTCTGGTGTTGCTAGTTGGTATGCCCCACTCTGGGTAGAGTTGACAATGACATATGGTCCTAGCCAGTTAGGCTCAAAATTTCCTAGTTTCACTCACTCTGCTTGGTTCTTTTGATTTTCCATGAGCACAAGGTCTCCTACCTCAAAGGTGCATGGACTCACTTTCTTATGATAGTTTCTTCTAAGGCAATTCTGAAAGCCTTGTAAGTGATTGAATTCATTTTGTCTTCTTTCATCTAATAGTTCCAGTTTATTGAGCCTTGCTACTCTGTAGTATTCATCTTAAATTAGGTTCTTTAATGATATCCTCAGGGATGTGATTTCAAATTTGAGGGGTAGGACCACCTCTGATCCATATACTAGGGAGAAAGGAGTGGCTCCTTTAGGTGTTCTCATACTAGTTCTGTATACCCATAATGCAGGACTGAGCTGTAAATGTCAGTCTCATCCTGATTCATTAAATGTTTTCTTCAAGATTTTCAAAATGGTTTTGTTTGTCACTTCAACCTAGCCATTCCTTTGAGGATAATAGAATTAAGAGAAACCTTATTTGATTTGGAACTGTTCATAGAGATCTTCAACATCTTTGTTTTGGAAATGTGTACCATGATCCGTCAGGATGGTTTGAGGAATTCCATACCGACAGATGATATGGTTGAGTATGAACATTGAGATCTGCTTTCTAGTTATGTAGGTGAGGGGAATTGCTTCCACCCATTTAGTGAAGTACTCTGTTGTTGCTATGATGTACTTATGTCCATTAGTTGAAGATGGTGTAATCTTTCCCACTAGGTCAAATCCCCACATTAAATATGGTAATGGTGAAGTAGTAGGATTTAGTTCTTGGGCTGGTGCATGGATGAGGTCTCCATGAATATGACATTGCCTACACCTTTGTACATACGTGTTGGCATCTGTCTCTATTGTGGGCCAATAGTATCCCATGTGGATGATATTTTTAGCTAAGATGTTGCCACCTCCGTGGGTTCCACAAATTCCTTCATGTAACTCATACATAGCTCTCTGGGATTTCATGGAAGTGAGACATCGTAATAGCATTCCAACTAGACTTCGTCTATATAGAGTATTTGTGAGAATGGTGTACCTAGAGGCTTGGCGGATAAGGGATTTTTCTGGTTCTTAGACAAGTCGGGAGGTAAGACACTAGTTTGGAGGTAATTATACACATCATGTACCATGGGGTTTCAGGACCAACAAGGACACACATTGATTCTATGATTGGTGCTTGGTGTGATGGCATCATGAGTTGCTCCACTAGAAACTAGAATCTAGTTTCATTGCCTGGCATATCTATCAGTGAGGCTATGGTGGCCATTGCGTCTGCAGATTTGTTTTGAGCCCTTGGTATTTTCTTGAAAAAGATGTATTGGAACTTAGTGCACAACATGTATATATGTTCTCTGTATGGTATTAGCTTATCATCTTTTGTCATATAGTCATTTTTGACTTGGCTAATGACCAACTGTTAATCTCCATAGACCTTAAGGTTCTTGATTCTCCATTGAATTATTATATTTACTCTGATGACTAATGCTTCATATTCGGCTATGTTGTTTGTACATGGAAAGTTGAGTCTGAAAGATTTTGGAATTGCATTATTGTTTGGAGTGATGAGTACTATCCCTGCTCCTGTACCATGGTTCATGCATGACCCATCAAAGTATAATTACCATACCTCTATTTCTGGTTGGAGTGTAAGTATAGAATCATTTGGAAAGTTAGATATCATAGGATGATGATCCTGAATAGGCACCTCTACTAGTTGATCCACAATCACTTTCCCTTTGATGGCTTTTCTATCTACATATTCTATGTCGAACTCGCTTAAGATATTCACCCACTTTGCTAGTCGGTCGGTGAGCGTTGCTTTGCTTAGTAGATATTTGAGGGGATCGATGTGCGCTATAAAATTAGTTTGATGGCTTAACATGTAATGCCTTAGCTTCTAGGAAGCGAAGAAAATTTCCAGGCATGATTTTTTAATTGGCCTATAGTTGAGCTCATAGCCTACCAATGTTCTGCTGAGATAATAGACATCTCTCTCCTTTCCTGTGTCATCATGTTGTCCTAAGAGTTGATGACATATAACTGATTGAATGTTTGAAGATGTTAAGTTGATGATCATGCAAGGCATTAAATCAGTTAATGTATTGTATTGTCATTGATGTCAACTTGATATAATTTGTACGGTCATGAAAATACTGCCAAAGACTCCAAAGAATCGATGAAACAAGGCTATGCTATCAGTAATGCATACAAATCAAGCATTTACTAAGTGACTGGATACATTGACTGAGTGCACACCGATGGTTAGAGTAAAAGAGCAGAGTCACAGTGTTACCCGATGAGCTAATGCACAACATTATTGATGAGCAGAGTTACAGTGTTGCCCGACGAGAAAAGCACAGAGTAACCCGATGGAAAGAATTTAAGTGTTTCCCGATGGAGAAGACAAAGACAAAGATCCTGATGAAAACTAAAGTCACAATGATGGAACAGTCAGTTATCACCGATGACTAACTAAAGTGTTGACCGACAGACCAAAGAGTTCATAAATTAACAAAATACTTAGCTGTCAAGAAGCTAAAGATAGAATTAATTGATACTTATCATTGTTTTAATCATCCAGATAAAACTGAAGATAAGGAAGTGATTTAAAGTTGATTTGTCCAGTTGGAAAGAAGATCTCTATGAGATAAATCAAGAGTTTGCTTTAAATCTATTAGTGAGAATTGTGGAACATGCCAAGAATAAGGAAAGCCAAGAAAAGGGGAAATCATGTCTATATAGAAACAAATCCAATTCATTACAAATTGTGGGGTGAACAAGAGAATAGAGGAAAGATGATAAATAAAATATGAAGGAGAAGAAAGTCTTCATTCAATCTTGATCAACAAGCTGAGAAAAGAGCTAGATTCTGCAGACACCAACAAACAGTGAGACAAGCATCACATAGAAGAATAGTGTGGAGCAAAGGTATAAGTGATTATATTGAGTAGAGAGGTAATGGACTTACAATAGATCTAAAAATCTGCAATCGAGTTGTATGTATGAATAGATCATTAGTGTTTCGGTTTAACCATTGAAGCATAAAGCCTCTTAAATGAGCAGGACTTAAAATTCTTTTACAATTGAGATACATCCCAAGGAGTATCAAAAAGTCTGATCACAAAAGTAGCATTGGATATGCATGATACCTATTGACATGCCAAGAGAGTTTGATCAAGGATGGTAGCATTAGATGTCATATACTAGATGACAAACTATTTCTAAATCCTCTAACAAGGTCACACCTAACAGTGTGTTTGTAACCTTTAACATGGTTGGATCCTAACAGAGCTCACTTCAGAAGAGTGAAAATTTGGGGTACCGGTCCCAGTGGTTTTTCCCTTATCAGGGTTTCCATGTTAAAATCCTTGTGTTATGTGTTTATGGTTTATTACTTTACTGTTTTACATTTCACATATGCATTTCTGGATTGATCGGTATACTCTGCATATTTACTGTGTTTCAGTAAATAGTTAACTACTTATCTATAATCATACATAAGAGAGATTAACAAAGCAATCCAACAAGTAGAAAATTGATTAAAGTATATCCAGGCATACATCTTGTAGGACAAAAGATAACTTGAGACATAATTTGTGGTTATAAGTTTTAAGGGTTGATTTAAAGATTAATTTTTGAGGCCACTGATTCACCCCACCTTAAGGTTATTACTAACAATTGGTATCAGAGCTTGTGTGCTTAGAAGGAAGGTTTCAAGACCTAAGCCAAAGATCACAAGATGAACATATGAGATGTGCCCAAGTTGAACAAAGATAATTTTACTTCATGGCAGAGCAGAATAAGACTCCACTTATCATGTATTGGTAATGATGTTACTCAATACTTAGATACTGAATATGTGTTTCCCACAAGAGCACCAACATTTAAAAATATGAGAGAGAAGCATGAGCACAATTGCATGATGATAGAGCTTGCTTCCTCACTCTCCAATGTTGTATTTGAAGATATCAAAACCTGCAAGACTGTAAAGCAGATGTGGGACAAATTGATGCTTGTACATGGCGGTGACAAAAAAGTTTTGAGAGCCAAGGCAGAAAGCCTTAGAGGAAAGTTTGATGATCTCAAGATGAAAGAAGGTCAAAACATCACTCAGTACAACACAAGAATCAAAGAGGTAGTCAATGCTATCTGAGGAGTTGGAGGTGTACTACAAGAAGATACAATGGTAAGTAAAATTGTAAGAACCTTACTACCTACTTATGCTATTAGAGTATCTTCCATTCAAGAAATGAGAGTAGTAGAAAATAGCAATGTTACTCTAGGCAGTTTGATTGGAAGACTGATTTTATTTGAGATGAATAGCTTTGATAATAGTGTCTTACCAAACATAGAGTCTGCATTCAAAAATTCTATGAGAATAAATAAATCAAGTCATAAAAATACTATGAGAAAAGATAGTGATAGTGAAAGTCAAGAAGATGATCTTGATGAAATTGAAGCACTTATGGCTAGAAGAATGCACAAAGGAAAAGGTAAATACAAAGGTAAATTACCACTTGTTTGTTTTAATTGTAAAGAGATTGGACACGTTGCTGCAAGATGTACTAATAGAAAAAAAGATGACAGAAATAATGACAGATCATTTGAAAAGAAATTTGACAAAGGTGATTATAGAAGCTACTGATAATCAGGAAGAAGAGATACCTAAGACTACAAGGACAAAGGAAAGAAGGCCAGTTACCTAGTAAAATGCAAAGATGATGATACTGACACTGAATCTGATGAAGACATCGAGATGGTGTTTTCACTCACCATATGACCGGTGATATTTTGAGACTTTTGAATACTATAAAGGTGGTTCAATAAAAATGGGTAATGACACGCCTTGTCCAGTTGAAGGTAGAGGAACCATAATGTTGAATAACTAGATAAAATGTGAAAATGATTATTGGGTAAATGGATTGCATTATAATCTATTGAGTGTTTCTTAGTTGAATAATTCAAGTCATAGAGTAGCATTTGAAAATAAGAAGGCAAAGATCTTCAATAAATTAGGAAATCTGATTGGTACCGGTGAGCAGACAAAATGTAACTTATTCTATCTGAATGATATTGACACCACTTGTTTGATTGCTAAAAATGAAGACATATGGTTGTGGCACAAAAGATTGTGTCATGTGAACTTTAAGAACATGATAAAGATTAGCAAAAAGAGAAATGTCAGAGGCTTACCGATGATGACCAAGCCCTACAACATCATGTAAGAATTGTCAAAAAGGTAAGATGACAAAGTCTAGTTTCAAAAGCAAGACCCATACATCTGATGCAATTCTAGAATTAGTCCATACTGATTTATTTGGACCTATGAGGACAAAGAGTTATTATGGAGATAGATATTTTATTCTCTTTATTGATGATTACTCTAGAATGATGACCGTCATGTTTCTAAAAGATAAATCAGAAGAATTTAAGATTTTTAAATGGTATAAGGCAATGGTTGACAAGCAAAGTGGTAAAGAATTAAAATGCTTAAGATTAGATAGAGGAGGGGAATTTATTTCAGATGAATTCACTAACTTTTATAATGAGCATGGAATCAGAAGACAGGTCTCTGCACCAAGAACACCACAACAAAATGGAATTACTGAAAGAAGGAACACATCCATAGTTGATTGTGCAAGGACATTGATGATAGAGAAAGAAATCACCCACATACTTTGGAGAGAAGCTATCAGTACTACTGTTTATACATTGAAAAGAGTACAATTGAAGAAAGACACCAAAAAGACACCTTATGAGCTATGGTATGGTTACACACCCAATGTAAGTTATTTCAAAATTTTTGGAAGTCAATGTTATATCTTAAAAGATGATAGAAATAGAAAACTTGACTCTAAGAGTGATGAAGGAATCTTTCTAGGGTATTCTACCAAGAGCAAGGCTTATAAATGTCTAAACAAAGCCTCTAACAAGATTGTTGAAAGTGTAAATGTAAAGATAGATGAATTTGCAGAGAAAAATGAAAGGAAAGCACTAAAGAATCAAAGGACTACAATAGGTTTACTTACAATGAGGAACCTAGCACTCTACTCGACCAACAATGTAGAGCTCCTGAGCAACAAATCATTCCACCTAAGCATCAGGCTGCAAATACCGATGATCAGAATATTGCTCAAAATGATGCACAAAGTGATGGAGAACAAAATGAAGAAAAAAATGATGATCAAGATGATAGACAAAGAGATGAACTTGTACTTGCAAGATATGTTTGAAGGATCCATCCAAAAAACCAGATCATTGGAGACAAGAAGGTTGGTATGAGAACCAGAAGTAAGTCTCTGAATACAAGATGTCTTATTTGTGATTATGAGCCCAACTATGTAAATGTTGCACTAGATAATGATGAATGGATTAGTGCTATGAATGAAGTGATTGACCAGATAGAGAAAAAAAAGACATGGACACTTGTACCAAGACCAGATGACAATAATGTCATCGGTACAAAATGGATATTCAGGAACAAGCTGAATGAGAATTCAGAAGTCACAAGAAATAAAGCAAGACTAGTATGCAAGGGGTATGCACAAGAAGAAGGAATGTAATATGGAGAGACCTTTGTACCCGTTGCTAGGCTAGAAGGAGTAAGAATATTGCTTTCTTATGCTACATATAAAGGATTCAAGGTATATCAAATGGATGTCAAGTTTGTATTCCTAAATGGAATACTTGAAGAAGAGGTATACATTAAGCAACCATAAGGGTTTGTTGATCCAAAAAAGAGGGACATGGTATGTAGACTATACAAAGCATTGTATGGATTGAAACAAGCACCTTGAGCCTGGTATGAAAGACTTCATTCCTATCTTATAAGTATTGGATTTGTAAGAACTAGTGACAACAGTAATCTTTATTTGAAGGAAGATACTGATGCTAACATTTTGATTGCTGAGATATTTGTTGATGACATCATATTTGGAGGCAATGATATGATATGCAAATCATTTGCAAATGAAATGAGCAAAGAGTTCAACATGTCTATGTTTGGAGAGATCAAGTTCTTTCTTGGTTTACAGACCATGCATCAAGATGAAGGCATTTTCATTACACAATCCAAGTACATCAAAGAAGTATTGAAAATATTCAAGATGGAAGAGTCCAAACCAGTTGGAACACCGATGGAAACCGGATGCAAACTAAAAAAGGAAGACAAGTCATCAGAGGTAAATCAAACTTTGTAAAGATCAATGATTGGAAAACTCATGTATGTTGTACACACTAGACGATATATTACACATGCAATAGGAATAGTTGCTAGATTTTCTGATAATCCCATGGAATCACATATGACTGTTGTGAAAAGAATCCTAAGATATCTAAAGAATACCGAGGAATATGGCTTATGGTATAGAAGAGAAGGTAAATTTGAACTTACGGTCTTTACCGATGCTAACTGGGCTGGAAATCTTGATGACCAGAAGAGCACAACTGGAGGAGCATTCTTTATGGGTGACAGACTTGTCACATGGATCAACAAGAATCAAGGATGCATCTCTCAATCTACTGCAGAGGCAGAGTATGTTTCTGCTGCTGTAAACTGCTCAAATATTGCATGGATCAAACAGTTACTGGAAGGTATGCATATAAAATTTTTAGAATCAGTAATTATCTATTGTGATAATACAAGTGCAATAAAAATTTCCAAGAATCCAGTCATGCATGCTAAAAAAAAACATATTTCCATCAAGTTTCATTATTTGAGAGAACAAGTTCAGGAAAAGGAAGTGATACTTGAGTATGTGAAATCAAAGGAACAATTGGCTGATATCTTCACCAAGCCATTGACCAAGGATGCATTTGATTACTTGATAAAGAGACTAGTTGTCAAACCCTCATCTATTGGTAAGTAAGCTGACTAGAAGGTTGCATTAGCCTCCATATTATCAGAATATCACTCATGTTGATGCAAGAAAAGAGATGAACTTTAATAATACATCTATACACAACAAGGTATTTATCTACTCCAAGCACCAAAGTTATTACCGATAGATTATGAAATTCAAGGAATATATCATGGCTAGAACAGATCCATTTGACATTATTGTCAAATACTTGTCTTGCAAAATCTGTGTTTGCAAAGATGTTTGTTTCGCATTGCTGTCAAAGGGAGAGATTATATCCATTATCATCTCAGGAAGAGATCATATCCATCGAAGCATCCAAAGGGAGAGATGTAACAAGAAAGGGAGAGTACACACAAAGAAAGAGAATTACTAACATGACACATCACAAGAAAGGAGAACAGTCAAAGAGAGAGAGTTTGACATAAAAGAAGAAAATAACACATCAGAGAAGTAAAGCTTCTACATCTATCCAGTGAAGGGATTGAAGACAAAAAGAAAGCTGCAAGAATCAAATCAAAGCTATTTGATCTTACCGATAGCCAGACATTTCTAATAGTTACATTAGGAAAGCTTGATGAAACTGTATATTTCATATTGTATTAGTAATAGTATAGTATGATAATGTAGTATGTTTCCATCAATGCCAAAGGGAGAGATTGATGACATGTAACTGATTGAATGTTTGAAGATGTTAAGTTGATGATCATGCAAGGCATTAAATCAGTTAATGTATTGTATTGTCATTGATGTCAACTTGATATAATCTGTATGGTCATGAAAATACTGCCAAAGACTCCAAAGAACCGATGAAACTAGGCTATGCTATCAATAATGCATAAAAGTCAAGTATTCACTAAGTGACTGCATACACTGACGGTCAGAGTAATAGAGAAGATTCACATGTTACCTGACGAGCTAATGCACAACATTATCGACGAGCAGAGTTACAATGTTTTCCCGATGAGCAAAGCATAGAGTAACTCGACGAAAAAAAATTTAGTGCTACCTGACAGAGAAGACAAGGACGGAGATCCTGATGACAACTGAAGTCACACCGATGAAATAGTTAGTTATCACCGAGGACTAATTGAAGTGTTGACTGACAAAATAGAGAGTTTAGAAAATGACAAAATGCTTAGCTATCAAGAAGCTAAAGATAGAATTAACTGATACTTATCATTATTTTAATCATCCACATAAAGCTGGAGATAAGTAAGTGATTTAAAGCTGATTTGTCCAGTTGGAAAGAATATCTCTATGAGATAGATAAGGAGTTTGCTTTAAATCTATTGGCGAGAATTGTGGAAGACGCCAAGAATCAAGAAAGCCAAGAAAAGGGGAAATCATGTCTATATAGAGACAAATCCAAATCATTACGAATTGTGGGCTGAATAAGAGAATAAATGAAAGATGCTAAAAAAAATCTAAAGGAGAAGAAAGTGTTCATTCTTTCCTGATCAACAAGCTGAGGAAAGAGCTAGGTTCTACAGACACCGACGAACAGTGAGACAAGCATCACAGAGCATAACAGTGTGGAGGAAAGGTATAAGTGATTATATTGATCAGAGAGGAAATGGACTTACAATAGATCTGAAAATCTGCAATTGAGTTGTATGTATGAACAGATCATTAGTGTTTTAGTTTAACCATTGAAACATAAAGCATCTTAACCGAGCAGGACTTAAAAGTCTTTTACAATTTAGATACATCCCAAGGAGTATCAAAAAGTTTGATCACAAAAGTAGCATTGGATATGCTCGATACCTATTGACAGGCCAAGGGAGTTTGATCAAGGATGGTTGCATTAAATGCCAGATACTAGATGACAAACTATTTCTAAATCCTCTAACAAGGTCACACCTAATAGCGTGTTTGTAATCTTTAACAGGGTTGGCTCCTAACAAAGCTCATTTCAGAAGAGTGAAAATTTGGGGTACCGGTGCCATTGTTTTTTCCCTTAATAGGGTTTCCATGTTAAAATCTGTGTGTTATGTATTTATGGTTTATTACTTTAATATTTTACATTTCACATATGCATTTCTAGATTGATCAGTATACTCTGCACATTTACTGTGTTTCAGTAAATAGCTAACTTCTTATTGGTAATCATATAGAAGAGAGATTAACAAAGCAATCCGACAAGTAGAAAATTGATTAAAGTATAACAAGGCATACATCTTATAGGATAGAAGATAACTTGAGACATAATTAGTGGTTATAAGTTTTAAGGGTTGATTTAAGGATTAATTTTTGAGGTCACTGATTCACCCCCCCCTCTCAGTTATTACTAACAATTGGTATCAGAGCTTGTGTGCTTATAAGGAGGGTTTCAAGACCTAAGCCAAAGATCACAAGATGAACAGACGAGATGTTCCCAAGTTGAACAAAGATAATTTTTCTTCATGCCAAAATAGAATAGGACTCCACTTATCAGGTATTGGTAATGATGTTACTCAATACTTAGATACTGAATATGTGTTTCCCATAGGAGCACCAATAGTTGAACAAATGAGAGAGAAGCATGAGCACAATTGCATGATGATAGAGCTTGCTTCCTCACTTTCTGTTGCTGAATTTGAAGATGTTAAAACTCGCAAGACTGCAAAGCAGATGTGGGAAAAATTGATGCTTGTACATGGTTTGGAAAAAAATGTTTTGAGAGCCAAGGCAGAAAGCCTTAGAGGAAAGTTTGATGATCTCAAGATGAAAGAAGGTGAAATCATCAATCAGTACAACATAAGAATCAAAGAGGTAGTCAATGCTATCCGAGGAGTTGGAGGTGTACTAGAAGAAGATATAATGGTAAGTAAAATTCTAAGAACCTTATTGCCTACTTATGCTATTAGAGTATCTACCATTCAAGAAATGAGAGCAGTAGCAAATATCAATGTTATTCTAGACAGTTTGATTGTAAGACTGATTTCATTTGAGATGAATAACTTTGATAATAGTGTATTACCAAACATAGAGTCTGCATTTAAAACTTCTATGAGAATAAGTAAATCAAGTCATAAAAACACTATGAGAAAAGATAGTGATAGTAGAAGTGAAGAAGATGATCTTGATGAAATTGAAGCACTTATGGATAGAAGAATGCAGAGAGCCAAAGGTAAATACAAAGGTAAATTACCACTTGTTTGTTTTAATTGTAAAGAGATTGGACACTTTGCTGCAAGCTGTACTAATAGAAGAAAAGATGACAAAAGTAATGACAGATCATTTTGAAAAGAAATCTGACAAAGGTGATTACAGAAGCTACCGACAATCAGAAAGAAGAGATACCCGAGACTACAAGGACAAAGGAAAGAAGGCCAGTTACCTAGCAAAATGCAAAGATGATGATACTGACACTGAATTTGATGAAGGCATCGAGATGGTGTTTGTAGCAGTAAAAGATGATTCAAATGATGATAAAGAAAGGTATGTAGAAACTACACTCATATCTAAAGTTAGTAAAAATGATGTCTAGATCATAGATAGTGGCTGCACTCACCATATGACCGGTGATAAGAAATTTTTTGAGACTTTTGAATACTATAAAGGTAGTTCAGTAAGAATGGGTAAAGACACAGCTTGTCCAGTTGAAGGTAGGTGAACCATAATGTTGAATAACCAAATAAAATGTGAAAATTCTTATTGGGTAAATGGATTCAATTATAATCTATTGAGTGTTTCTCAGTTGAATAATTCAGGTCATAGAGTAGCATTTGAAAATAAGAAGGCAAAGATCTTCAATAAATCAGGAAATCTAATTAGTACCGGTGAGCAGACAAAAGGTAACTTATTCTATTTGAATGACACTGACACCACTTGTTTACTTGCTACAAACGAAGACATATGGCTGTGGCACAAAAGATTGTGTCATGTGAACTTTAAGAACATGATAAAGATTAGAAAAAAGAGAAATGTCAGAGGCTTATCGATAATGACCAAGCCCAACAACATCATGTGTAAGAATTATCAAAAATGTAAGATGACAAAGTCTAGTTTCAAAAGCAAGACCCATACATTTGATGCAATTCTAGAATTAGTCCATACTGATTTATGTGGACCTATGAGGACAAAGAGTTATTATGGAGATAGATATTTTATTCTCTTTGTTGATGATTACTCTAGAATGATGACCATCATGTTTCTAAAAGATAAATCAAAAGCATTTAAGACGTTTAAATGGTAAAAGGCAATGGTTGAGAAGCAAAGTGGTAAAGAATTAAAATGCTTAAGATCAGATAGAGGAGGGGAATTTATTTCAGATGAATTCACTAACTTTTGTAATGAGCATGGAATCAAAAAACAAGTCTCTGCACCAAGAACACCACAACAAAATGGAATTGTTGAAAGAAGGAACAGATCCATAGTTGATTGTGGAAGGACATTGATGATAGAGAAAGGCATCACCCAAATATTTTGGAGAGAAGCTGTCAGTACTGCTATTTATACATTGAACATAGTACAATTGAAGAAAGACACCAAAAAGACACCTTATGAGATATGGTATGGTTACACACCCAATGCAAGTTATTTCAAAAATTTTGGAAGTCAATGTTATATCTTAAAAGATGATAGAAATGGAAAACTTGACTCCAAGAGTGATGAAGGAATCTTTCTAGGGTATTCTACCAAGAGAAAGGCTTATAAATGTCTAAACAAAGCCTCTAACAAAAATGTTGAAAGTGCAAATGTAAAGATAGATGAATTTGCATAGAAAAATGAAAAGGGAAGCACTAAAGAACAATAGGTTTACTTACAATGAGGAACCTAACACTCTACCTGACCAACAATGTAGAGCTCCTAAGCAACAAATCATTGCACCTAAGCATCAGGCTGTAAATACCGACGATCATAATATTGCTCAAAATCATGTACAAAGTGATGGAGAACAGAATGAAGAACAAAATGATGATCAAGATGATAGACAAAGAGCTGAACCTGTACTTGCAAGATATGTCAGAAGGAACCATCCACAAAACCAGATCATTGGAGACAAGAAGGCTGGTATGAGAACCAGAAGTAAGTCTCTGAATACAAGATGTCTTATTTGTGATTATGAGCCCAAATTTGTCAATGATGCACTAGATAATGATGAATGAATTAGTGCTATGAATGAAGTGATTGACCAGATAGAGAAAAACAAGACATGGACACTTGTACTGAGACCGTATGACAAGAATGTTATGGGTACAAAATGGATATTCGGGAATAAGATGAATGATAATTTAGAATTCACAAGAAATAAAGCAAGACTAGTATGCAAGGGGTATGCACAAGACGAAGGAATTGACTATGGAGATACCTTTGCACCTGTTGCTAAGCTAGAAGGAGTAAGAATATTGCTTTCTTACGCTGCATATAAAGGATTCAAGGTATATCAAATGGATGTCAAGTCTGCATTCCTAAATGGAATACTTGAAGAAGAGGTATACATTGAACAAACAGAAGGGTTTGTTGATCCAGACAAGAGGGACATGGTATGTAGACTATACAAAGCCTTGTATGGATTGAAACGAGCACCCCGAGCCTGGTATGAAAGACTTCATTCCTATCTTATAAGTATTGGATTTGTTAGAACTAATGAAAACAATAATCTTTATTTGAAGGAAGATACTAATGCTAACATTTTGATTGTTGAGATATTTGTTGATGACATCATATTTGGAGGCAATGATATGATATGCAAATCATTTACAAATGAAATGAGAAAAGAGTTCGAGATGTCTATGTTTGGAGAGATCAAGTTATTTCTTGGTCTACAGATCATGCAGCAAGATGAAGGCATTTTCATTACATAATCCAAGTACATCAAAGAAGTATTGAAAATATTCAAGATGGAAGAGTCCTAACCAGTTGTAACATCGATGGAAACCAGATGCAAACTGACAAAGGAAGACAAGTCATCAAAGGTAAATCAGACTTTGTACAAATCAATGATTGGAAAACTCATGTATGTTGTACACACTAGACCATATATTGCACATGCAGTAGGAATAGTTGCTAGATTTTCTGATAATCCCAGGGAATCACATATGTCTATTGTGAAAAGAATCCCAAGATATCTAAAGAATACCGAGGAATATGGCTTATGGTATAGAAGAGAAGGCAAATTTGAACTTAAGGTCTTTATTGATGCTGACTGGGCTGGAAATCTTGATGACCAGAAGAGCACAACTGGAGGAGCATTATTTATGGGTGACAGACTTGTCACATGGATCAACAAGAATCAAGGATGCATCTCTCAATCTACTGCAGAGGTAGAGTATGTTGTTGCTGCTGCAAACTACTCAAATATTGCATGGATCAAACAGTTACTGGAAGGTACACATATAAATTTTTTAGAACCAGTAATTATCTATTGTGATAATACAAGTGCAATAAACATTTCCAAGAATCCAGTCAGGCATACTAAAACAAAGCATATTACCATCAAGTATCATTATTTGAGAGAACAAGTTCAGGCAAAGGAAGTGATGCTTGAGTATGTGAAATCAAAGGAACAATTGGCTGATAGCTTCACCAAGCCACTGCCCAAGGATGCATTTGAATACTTGAGAAAGAGACTAAGGGTCAAACCCTCATCTACTAGTCAGTAAGCTGACTAGAAGGTTGCATCAGCCTGCATATTATAAGAATATCATTCATGTTGATGCAAGCAGAGAGATGAACTTCAATAATACATGTATACACAACAAGGTATTTATCTACTCCAAGCACCAGAGTTATTACCGATGGATTGGGAAATTCAAGGAATATATTATGGCTAGAAAGGATCCATTTGACATTGTTGTCAAATACTAGTCTTGCAAATTATGTGTTTGACAAGATGTTTGTTTGGCATTGCTGTCAAAGGGAGAGATTATATCCATTATCATATCAGGAAGAGATCATATCCATCAAAGCTTCCAAAGGGAGAGATGTACCAAGAAAGGGAGAGTAGACACAAAGAAAGAGAATTACTGACAAGACACATCACAAGAAAGGAGAACAGTCAAAGGGAGAGAGTTTGACACAGAAGAACACAACACATCAGAGAAGTAAAGATTCTACATCTATCCACTGAAGGGATTGAAGATAGAAATAAAGTAGCAAGAATCAAATCAAAGCTATTTGAGCTTACCAATAGCCAGACATTTCTAATAGTTACATTAGGAAAGCTTGATGAAACTGTATATTTCATATTGTATTAGTAATAGTATAGTATGATAATGTAGTATGTTTCCATCAATGCCAAAGGGAGAGATTGATGAAATATAACTGATTGAATGTTTTAAGATGTTAAGTTGATGATCATGCAAGGTATTAAATCAGTTAATTTATTGTATTGTCATTGATGTCAACTTGATATAATATGTATGGTCATGAAAATACTTCCAAAGACTCCAAAGAACCGATGAAACAAGGCTATGCTATCAGTAATGCATACAAGTCAAGTATTTACTAAGTGACTACATACACTGACAAAGTGCACACCAATGGTCAGAGTAAAAGAGTAGAGTCACAGTGTTACCCGATGAGCTAATGCACAACATTATCGACGAGCAAAGTTATAGTGTTTCCAGACGAGCAAAGCACAGAGTTACCTGATGGAAAGAATTTTAGTGTTGCCCAACAGAGAAGACAAGGATGAAGATCTCGATGACAACTGAAGTCACACCGACAGAACAGTCAGTTATCAGTGATGACTAACTAAAGTGTTGACCGAAAGAATAGTCAGTTATTAGCAATGACTAACTAAAGTGTTGACCGACAGAACAAAGAGTTCAGAAAATGACAAAATGCTTAGCTGTCAAGAAGCTAAAGATAGAATTAACTGATACTTATCATTGTTTTAATCATCCAGATAAAGCCAGAGATAAGTAAGTGATTTAAAGTTGATTTGTCCAGTTGGAAAGAAGATCTCTATGAGATAAATCAGGAGTTTTCTTTAAATCTATTGGCGTGAATTCTGGAATACGCCAAGAATCAAGAAAGCCAAGAAAAGGGGAAATAATGTCTATATAGAGACAAATCCAATTCATTACAAATTGTGGGGTGAACAAGAGAATAAAGGAAAGATGCTAAAGAAAATATGAAGGAGAAGATAATATTCATTCAGTCCTGATCAACAAGCTCAGGAAAGAGCTAGATTCTGCAGACACCGATGAACAATGAGACAAGCATCACAGAGAAGAACAATGTGGAGCAAAGTTATAAGTGAATTTATTGATCAGAGAGGTAATGGAATTACAATAGATCTGAAAATATACAATTGAGTTGTATGTATGAACAGATCATTAGTGTTTCAATTTAACCATTGAAGCATAAAGCATCTTAAGCGAGAAGTGCTTAAAAGTCTTTTACAATTGAGATACATCCCGGGGAGTATCAGAAAGTTTGATCACAAAAGTAGCATTGGATATGCCCGATACCTATTGACAGGCCAAGAGAGTTTGATCAAGGATGGTAGCATTAGATGCCAGATACTAGATGACAAACTATTTGTAAATCCTCTAAAAAGTTCACACCTAACAGTGTGTTTGTAACCTTTAACAGGGTTGGCTCCTAACAGAGCTCACTTTAGAAGAGTGGAAATTTGGGATACCGGTCCCAGTGGTTTTTCCCTTAACAGGGTTTCCACGTTAAAATCCTTGTCTTATGTGTTTATGGTTTATTACTTTACTTTTTTATATTTCACATATGCATTTTTGGATTGATCGATATACTCTGCATATTTATTGTATTTTGGTAAATATTTAACTGCTTATCGATAATCATACAGAAGAGAGATTAACAAAGCAATCTGACAAGTATAAAATTGATTAAAGTATATCAAGGCATACATCTTGTAGGACAAAAGATAACTTGAGACATAATTAGTGGTTATAAGTTTTAAGGGTTGATTTAAGGATTAATTTTTGAGGCCATTGATTCACCCCCCTCTCAGTTATTACTAAAAATTGGTATTAGAGCTTGTGTGCTTAGAAGGAAGGTTTCAAGACCTAAGCCAAAGATCACAAGATGAACAGACGAGATTGTTAAGTTTTTAGGATAGCTGCAAATGTAATAACACTCTATGTTGTATGTATTTTCCAAATGCAACAATCTCTCTTTCATTTATATTGGGAATGAGGATAGGAGAGACATGTCCCTTCATGGGACATGTCTATTCATTATTATTTATAAGAAATGACATACCTCTTCCAACTAATTATAATTTAATCAATCTTATAATGTTTCATCAATCAATTATTAATTAAGAATAATAATAATATAATATTAACTATTAAATTTCATATGATTAATAATAATATAACATATATAT
>MU223733.1:107954-150501 GCA_018584345.1 Thuja plicata | reverse complement strand
GACATGATTTATCCAAGAGAGGTGATAATATATAATTGATGCTTTCTTTATAGAAATAGAAACCCTTCCTTGAATTCATGCTTCTTTTTTTATTACTTGACCATGATCATAACAAATTAAAATATCTTTTTAATGAAAGTCATTTTCAGAAATTTCACATAGACCCATACATAGTCCGTCATAACTTTTGAATCCAAAACTTTTTCTCTAATCGCTTTGGTGAGATTATTTGAAATTAGGTTTTCACCAACATACCAAAATTTAGCAAAATCCAACAGTTCATTTGTGAGATATGGTCCTTTTACCGAGATTGTATTTTCTGAGACAACCACACATTCAACATCAACAAACTACTCTCTTACATTTCCAGTCTGGCTCTGATACCATGTTAAGTTTTAAGGATAGCTGCAAATGTAATAACACTGTATGTTGTATGTATTTTCCAAATGCAACAATCTCTCTTTCATTTATATTGGGAATGAGGATAGGAGAGACATGTCCCTTCATGGGACATGTCTATTCATTATTATTTATAAGAAAGGACATACCTCTTCCAACTAATTATAATTTAATCAATCTTATAATGTTTCATCAATCAATTATTAATTAAGAATAATAATAATATAATATTAAATATTAAATTTCATATGATTAATAATAATATAATATATATATTATATTATTGTTAATCAACATATATTATATGTATTCTAATGATCATACGACTGAAGATACAAACATTAACAGAGATGTTCCCAAGTTGAATAAAGATAATTTTGCTTCATGGCAAAGAAGAATAAGACTCACTTATCAGGTATTGGTAATGATGTTACTCAATACTTAGATACTGAATATGTGTTTCCCACAGGAGCACCAACAATTGAACAAATGAGAGAGAAGCATGAGCACAATTGCATGATGATAGAGCTTGCTTCCTCACTCTCTGATGCTAAATTTGAAGATGTCAAAACCTCCAAGATTGCAAAGTAGATGTGGGACAAATTGATGCTTGTACATGGTGGTGAAAAAAATGTTTTGAGAGCCAAGGCAGAAAGCCTTAGAGGAAAGTTTGATAATCTCAAGATGAAAGAAGGTGAAAACATCACTCAGTACAACACAAGAATCAAAGAGGTAGTCAATGCTATCCGAGGAGTTGGAGGTGTATTGGTAAACAAATTTTTCTTCTTTGTTATAACTCTAAAATGCCCAAATATGAAGAAGCAATCGAATACAACAGTTAGGAAATTGTAACCATAAACAAATTTCCCTCTGAATTTAAAGGTACAACTCCCTTATATGAATGATTTTCAGTGAATTTTGATCTTTCCTAATCTAACATGGGTATGTTCTTGACCAAAGAATAGAAGAGGTAAACCAAGCTAAACCCAGATGAGAAATAACTTAGGCGGGGTGGATTCAATTTTAAATCTAGCCAACTTCGAGACTTCATCAATCAGATTAACTCCCAAAACTGGTAATGCATGAACTTCTACTGAAAATGCAAATGAAAAACTAAAGATTAATGATAAAATTCTAATGAATCAATCTATATCACAAAAACATTTCCCAACCCAGTATAACAACAGATCTGCCCCTAAATTAACTATATCAAATGATAACACAAAAATCTAGTTCTAATACAGATTGTAAATCAAACTTCAAAGAAACATTCAAATTCAATAGAAAGACAAATGAAATGCAATGGAATAGTTAAATAAATGGTATTCAGACACACACAATTGACTCAGCAAAAAATGCTATCTTTCACACCAAAATTTAGTTGACCCTTGTATTGATTTTGGAAATAATACATATATAGTCGCAGATTGGACCATTACAAAAATGGGTTAATCGAAATGGTTCAACTTCCCCAACCAGAAATGATAACCAAAGGTTTATCCATTACAACATCAATCAAAATTTAGTACAAAGAGAGAATCTATTCAAGCTTCAGTTTCATTCCCTTTGCCTAATTTAGCCCTATAGGCAGTGACAACTGTGATAACTCTGATAAGCTCCTCATGTCTATTGACGTGGACATTGGTATATCGGATGAGCCACCTAGAATGCTCCTTATCCAGGCTCTTAATTGCATCTGTCTAGTCTTCAATTCTTCCATGGCTTTATAAATATATCCACTCAACTGCTGGAGTTCTGGCACTTTGTCCAAATGCGTGGAAGATTGCTCTGACAGCTTGTGCACATAATCAGAAAATGATTTCTGCATATTGGCCAATCCTATAATTTCTTTTCCTTTCCCACTCATCTATGATTTTATGTGCAAACCTTGAAGAATCTTAAAGTCTTTGTTCTGTTCTTCTTTGACCTTAACATCTACTTGCTGCAACCTCCTCTCAGCCTGGATGATCATCTCGATTTTGAACTTTAGGATTTGAAGCCACTCGATTAGAGGTTCATCTCTCTTTTGTAGAATCTTGGCTTTCAATGCCTCTTTGGTTTTCATTTTTAATTCCACATGGAGCATCACTATACACTCTTGACACTTCACTCTCTCAGATGCGAGAGTCTGTAGATTCTTCTCAATGTTGTTCCTTTCCATCTCCAATCTCAAGAGAGCATTACCCAACTGCTCGACAACTGCAAATCCCTCAGATTTGAGCCTCTCAACCCATCCCTTTTTGATCTACATGAAGTGCCTATCCTCCTGCAACTTGGCTACTATGCCTTGATTCTACGTGGCGTTGGGATCAAATGTGGTCTGAGTATTGGGGATACTAGCAACTGGAGTAACCAATTGCTGGATGAAATTAGTCAGCTCACTGACTTTGGCATTAAGTTGTACCTTTTCCATTTTAAGTTCTTCCAACTCTTCTTCAATTACTACATTAATGGATTTCTACCAATGCACTTTGGTATCATGTCGGGCTAAGCCCATATCAAATGAGTGTAGCTCTAAATTCGAAGGGGTTAAATCTTCAAAACAACCCTCCTTTGTGGGCTTTTTTGCCTCCATAGTGAAATTCCCAGTCTCTAGGTCTCTTCCCAATGTGGACAATGTCTTCACTTTCTTAGTCTTACTACAGCAACACCGGGTTGCATGGCTCGAGCTAGAGTATCTTTGCTGGGAGCCCCTTCTTCCACTCTCTTTGGTTTGCACTCCAAAGTGTTCTCTATCCATGATTTGGTGCTGGTGACATTAGTGGCAGAGACCAACTCCTCTATAAATAGTTTCCTAATGACTGGAGGAGTAGACTTTGGCCTTAAAGCAAATGGATTTACCGAGGTAGGAGAAGAGGACACCAATTTGGCTGCTAAAGCAACCTTCTGCTTTTTCCTGGCCTCTTCTTCTGATTCTTCGGTTGAAGGAGTATCTTCACCCACTTCTACTATGATAGGGGACCCTCACCTTGGAGAATCTTGGGTTGAAGTGCCAACCAGTACATCTATAGTGACTGCTTTAGCTGGCTACTCTGGTTCCACACCTTTGGTAGGTTCCTCTGTTGTTCCAATATTTGGAAGCAGACCTTTTCCCCAAGTCTTCTTTGGTTGAACTTCTTTTTCAGGAGGTTCATCACCTCCACCAGCTGGTTGAGACAAACTCTTGGTCATAGTTGGGAGTATCACCAAAGAATTTGTTGCAATGTTGGAAGTATCCTTTGTTGGGGTCCTTTGAGTAGGAGGCTTCCTTTCTAACCTCTTCCTTCTAGCTGTCATCCATTCAACCCACTACTTTGTCCTCTTATAAATACCACTCATTAGAGTCTGCAAGTCACTGATGACTTCATCTAGCATGGGTTTGGAATTTATGGAGAGGGGTTTAATATTCTCGAGATACATATTATCATACATGTGCTAGCCATCATCTAATAGCCCCTCAACTGCAAGTTTGACCTTGAACTTTTTGATTTGTTCAATGGTTAATCTGGCATAAAATTTGTCTTTGCTCTCTAGATCATCTCTACAATTGGACCAGTAGTCTTCAATGTCATCTACATGGTGGATAGCTAGGCTCATTTGTAGGTAATTATGAGCATAATTAACTAGATCATATTGTGGCCTCAGAACATCATAGGTTTCCAATGAAAACCTCTTGGAGAATGCCTTTAGAGCATTCTTCACCTCAGACCGGGATGCACAACTATAGGCTCTGATAGTCATGGGGAAATCGTAGCCTTTCTTCCTAGCATTAGTACAAATCAAATTCACTTGAAGCACTTGCCTCATCACCTCCACCAACACGATCATATCCGTAGGATATCTGGGCAGATTCAAAGGGAAGTCATCAAAACCTGCAAGATGAAGGTATGAGAAATCTATGAATTAAATAAAATAGCATCTGAACTGGCTAATAAAAGCCATGGCTTCAGGAGAGAATCTCCTTTCTGGATAGCCTTGTAGCTCCCTGCACAATCTCATTGTAAACACATCATTAACCCGAAGATATTCAACATAATTGTTGTACAATTGCAAAGAGGGGAAAAAATCATAACTCTTAACATCATCGGGAAATTCCTCTAATCGAGGAAGCCTTGGCCAAATTTAGATTGTAGCTAGAATATATAAAAGGACTGAAGACATATAAAATTCATTCTGGTACATAGCTCTATCTAGGGCCTTCGAGAGGTTCTCACTTACCATAAGGTCACAATCAATGAAGTGATGTTGGGAATAGATTACCTGAAACAGGAAGAAGTGATGGTCAATAAAATTGAGTGCCTCACTCTCACCTCTGATCTTGTGGAGTAGCACTAGAATGTATATGATCTCTGGCTTTAGATTAGTTCCATATATTGTCTTTGGAAGCTTCCCTTTGGCACTCCTGGGCTCTTGAAACCATGCTTTCATTATCTCCTTCCAAATTGACTTTTTGGCGATATATTCAGTCACCGCCTGACTGTATGTCATTTTTGAATACTCATCTTTCTCTAGGATGCAAAGTGAGTTCTGGACCGATTCTCTATTGATAAATAGAAACACCGTATCATTGGGCAAGAGGATTTTCTTGGTATCTGGGTTGTATCGAGCTATGCATCCCCGGATCAATTCTGGGGCTTTAACAACCATGGGAAAACCAACGGCTTCAACTAATCCACTCTCCTTCAGTTTCTCAGTGATGGGATGCATCTGGTCCACTTTTAGTCTGATCTGAAAGTTCTGCATATCAAAGAACTTCAGAGATGTATCTGAGATCTTATGCCATTCAGAGGTAATGTCATTCATTCCATCAAATCCCACAAATCTGGAAGCCATACTTCAAATGATTCAATTCAGGAATCAAGAATATATTTTCAAGAATGCAGGGGCAAAGAACAACCAGTATCAAAGGCTTCAAATTCAAATAATTTGTTAATCAAATGGTAGCTCCTATTGGCAAAATTCAAATGATCTAATAACTTTTGAATTCTTACCGTTTAATGGCCGAGTTTCCGCGCCACACGAATGAAAAGACCTCAACATTAATGAAACAGTCTGTTATGAAGTAAAATGAATTTATTTGAATTAATTACTTTGCTCTTATGAGACATTTAAGAAATGTCTTTTCACTTTAGTAACCACAATGGTAACTTTCCTAGGGTAGCGGAAAATTAATTTTCCACTTCTCCTTTGGGCGGAGAAATGCTTTTTAGAGTCCTCTCTGTTCAAAAATCCACCAAAATGACATGTGTTGATTTCATCGGCCTTCTTTATATCTTGGATTATTTATGAGATAGATTCCTCCTCAAAATCCCTTCATTTTAATGGCTTGGCAGAAAAAATACTCCGTGGGTCGATACCTGCCTATTGGAGTAGTGGAGAAGCCATTTAAGCAGACTTATCTCTTAGATTTATTTCTATTTAATCATTCCTCTTGGCTTGTAGAGGTGTAGTTCTGACACAATAGTCCCTCTAAGCCTAAGGGATCCATTTTAGAACTGCACTTCCTACTGAGACATCACTTAGTATTCATCGACGGAAAATGCACCCTGCTGATGCTTTTCCGCTGGTGGAGAAGCCCGAACCCAATTTTACGCCAATGCTGCAAAATGAAGAGTTATGGCTAAATAATTCAGTTGCGTGTAAAAATGATGTTAGAAATATTCAAACCATGGCCTTTACCAAATTGGGAACTTAACCTACCGAATGAAAACATGATCTCAAATACAAATTCCCTCTGCCTCACAAAAGAGAAGTCAAATTTGGGAAATCTGATAAAGGTATCCTAGCTTAAGGGGATAGCTAGACTAAGACTCAGGACTCACATGAAACTATTTGGCATGTTGGGGTGGAAAAATGACATGTGTTGATTTCATCAACCTTATTTATATCTTGGATTCTTTATGAGATATATTCCTCCTCAAAATCCCTTCATTTTAATGGCTTGGCGGAAAATGGACTCCGTGGGTTGAAACCCGCCTGTTGGAGTAGTGGAGAAGCCATTTTCTGCTTTTCCACCAGCAGAATTATCTCTTAGATTTCTTTCTATTTAATCATTCCTGTTGGCTTGTAGAGGTGTAGTTCTGACACAACAATCCTTCTAAGCCTAAGGGATCCATTTTAGAAATACACTTCCTACTGAGACATCACTTAGTAGTCATCGGTAGAAAATGCACCCTGCTGATGCTTTTCTGCCGGTGGAGAAGCCTGAACCCGATTTTCCTCCAATGCTACAAAATGAAGAGTTATGGCTAAATACTTGAGTTGCATGTAAAATTGATTTTAGAAATATTTGAACCATGGCCTTTATCCGATTGGGAACTTAACCTACCCAATGAAAACATGATCTCAAATATAGATTCCCTCTGGCTCACAAAAGAGAAGTCAAATTTGGGAAATCCAATAAAGGTCTCCTAGCTTAAGGGGATAGCTAGACTTAGACTCAGGACTCACATGAAGCTTTCAGGACCACTACTACACAATGAACATCCACTTTTGTCTAAAGGTATGTGGACAAAAGGTGGGGCAATAGCTGGCTCTATTTGGGGACTTGGACATTCTCATGCCCAAGCAAGGAACTCAAGTCTCTAGTTTTGCAAAGCTCAATAAAAGGCAACTCACAACAAAACTAAAGCAAGACACGAAAGGGAAAGCAGAAAGGAAACCTAACTAGGAAAATAAGAACAAGAACTAAAAGTAACTATAGTACAATACAGGGGTTACCTATTTTCAATTCAGATCTGATAGAGTTTCAAGTCCTGACCATTATAGGTCAGGGGTAGTGCCTCACCATCTGGTTATGTCAATTTAAAAGAATTTATCTCAAACGCCCGCTGAATCTTAAAAGGTCCCTTCCATAAAGTTTCAAATTTTTCGTGCATGCCTTTGGGTGCCCTACGCTTGTCCCATAATAACACCATGTCTCCCTCCATGAATTTTTGGGGTCTTCTCTTTTTGTCAAATAAGTTCTTCACACACATTTGATGCCGTGTGATATGATCAACCATTTTCTCCCTTTCTTCTTCCATTTTGCTCAGGTACATAATCCTCTTTTCTAAACCATCTTCATATATGCCATCCTCTACTACTGTCCTTAGTTTGCAAGTAGCTAATTCTAATGGTAATGAAAGACTGGCTTCTACCCCGTAAACGAGTTCAAAAGGAGATACACTGATGGCTCTTTTGGGAGTCACTCTATCCACCCAGAGGGATTCATAGGTTTTCTTAAGCCAGGTTCTCTGATTATCTACCACGAGATTTTTCTTAATGTTTACCAAATTTTTATTGCTAGATTCAACTTGACCATTCCCTTGAGGGAAATAATAAGATGAGTGACTGATCATGATGCCATACTCAAAGAAAAACTTAGTAATTTCTTGAGAGGAAAAGTATGCAGCATTATCCATAACTAACTTGACAGGCACACCAAATCTTACCAGAATGTTTTCTTTGATAAACTCACATACTACTTCTGAAGTAGTTCTCTTGGTTGCTTTTGCCTCCACCCATTTTGTGAAATAATCTTTCATAGTGATTATTTAGGTATGACCTGCACTAGACGTGGGGTTTATAGTACCAATAAAATCAAGACCCCATTGCTGAAAATGACCTTCAATTATCACTGGTCTCAGAGGTAGTGCTGCCAATTGTGGCTTTCTGGTAAAAATTTTGCATTTCTCACACCTTGCTACCTAATGTTATGCATCTCTAAACATTCCTGGCCAGTAATAACACTGTCTTAAAATCTTGAATGTAGTGACTGATGAGGAGAAGTGTCCTCTGCAAGCTTCATCATGAAACACCTTTAACAACTTCTCTTGCTATTGTCTGTCGACACACCAGAGGAAAGTTCCATCTATAGATCTCTTATACAATCTATCTTCCCAGATTACATATTTAGAAGCTTTAGTTTTAGGTCCCTTCTTTTCTTTGGAGTTAACCCTTTAGGGAAATCACCATATGTCAGGAAATACACGATATTTTCAAACCAAGGGTATTGCATACTTACTGCCAAAACTAAGTGTATAGCTTCTGGGTCTTCGTCTGCTTGATTCTTCACCATTGCCTTGCACAGTGCATTTCCCCTCACCAGCTTGGTGGGTTTGATCTCTATGTCATATTATTGGGTTTTAGCTACCCATGCTCCTTTGTTGTTACATCCTACATCCTGTAGAGTCAAGATGCTTTTCATTGCAATATCAGGCACATACACAAGAGAGTGTGAGTGTAGAATGTAGAACCTGAAATTCTTTAAAGCCTTTACAACTGTGAAAGCATGTTTTTCAGTCTCAGAGTATCTCAACTCATGATTTTTTAGAGGTGTGATCATAAAGGCAATGGGAGCTTGAATTCCCTCTTCGTTCTCCTGCATGAGAATGGCTGATAGAGTATGTTTAGAAGAGTAACAATAGATTATGAAATCTTTCTTATAATCTGGGTGACATAACACAGGAGCATTGGCTATGGAATTATTTATGCTTTTGAAAGCTTGTTTACCAGGGTCATTCCACTTGAAACTCACATTTCCTTTCACCATGTAAACTATGCATTTGGTAATCTCACGGAAACCTGGAACGAATCTCCTGAGAAAGTTTACCTGACCGAAAAATGATTTCACTCCAGTTTTGTTCATAGGTAAACTCAATTTTTGGATGGCTCTTACTCTTTCTGGGTCGATCCTTATACCTTTTTGGGAGATAATGTGGCCCAACAATTTCCCCCCAGTTATACAAAAAACTGACTTCTTAGGATTCAATGAAATCCCATCTTCCCGACACCTTTTCAATACTCTCCTTAAGTCATTTATGTGATCTACTCTTTTCTTAGAGAATACAGTAAGATCATCTAGATAAATACCAATGATTTTGTTCTTCATATGACTGAAAGAAAGGTCCATGCCTCTCTTAAAGGTAGCCTCGACGTTGATTAACTTGAAGGGCATTCTGTGATATGCGAAGGTGCCCCATGGAGTAGTGAAGGCCGTTTTATGCTGGTCTACCTTCTCAACTTCTATATGATTATATCCCGAGAATCCATCTAACATAGACATCATTTTAGCTCCAGCCACAATTTGCAAGAGATGATCCATGTTGGGAAGAGTGTAATTGCCTTTCAAAGAAGATTGATTAAGGTTTCTGAAGTCTACACAGATTCTTATTTCTCCATTCTTCTTCCTCACAGGTACTATATTCGCCACCCAGGTAGAATGATGGATGGGGTATATGATCCTTGCTTTGAGCATTTTATCGACTTCCCTAAATATTACATCTACAACTTTGGGATTGTAGTTCCTTTTCTTTTTCCTGAACGGGGTAGCTTTGGGTTTCAAGGGAATTTGGTGTTTGAATTTCCCGTTCATAAAACTTTTCAAATCCTCATAACTCCAGGCAAAAACATCTTGGTATTCTAGGAAGAGTTTCCTAGCCTCTTTCCTTTCTTCTTCAGTACAACATTTCCCAATGTTGATCATCTTGGGGTCTTTGTTAGTTCTGACATTCATTCCCTCATATTCACCCATGGTAGGACCTCTTTTGATTCTTTTCTTCGTAACAAAGGTGTCATGCCTATTGAAAAGCTTCTCAAGAGTGACCAAATGGGGAGGAATGATATTACCTTGTAACTGGATGACATATGACTTATCCTTCTTTTTCTTGTCCTGACGGTCTCTTTCAGTTCTGTTAGGGACATCTTTATGAAAGTCACCACCACTCTCCAGAAAGAGAAGGAGATTTTGATCATCTTCGAACACTTGCCAATCTTCTACATTATCAGGCACAGATGGTTGATATACAATCTCCACTTGGTACTTTTTATCTTTGAATTTTGGGTGAGGGAGGAGTAATGAAGCTGACACGGCTAAGGAATTTGCCTTGGAGTTTAATTCTCTTGGCACAGATTTAATAAAGAATGCATTCAGTGCCTCTATTTCATCTCATACTATGTTTCTGTAATTTTTTAATTTGTGATTTTTTACAGAGTATTGATTCTTGACTTGGCGCACGATTAGCTCAGCATCACCATGAGCTCTCAAGATCTTCACACCCCTTTCCTTTGCAGAAATAATCCCTAATAGGAGGGCTTCATACTGGGCAATATTGTTGGTGTTCCCGAACTCCAATTTATAAGCCATGGGCTCACATACTCCATCTGGTGATATCAAGACCACACCCACACCAGACCCTGACGATGTGCAACTGCCATCAAATTCAAGAGTCCAAATCTGTGGTGGAATTTATTCGGTGGAAAATTGCGTTTCCTCTTCTCTATGTTCCAGTTTCTCATCTTGATCACCATTAAACAACATATAGTTACCAAATTCCAATTCTTGATACAGAATTTGGGCTTAAGGGTCATCAGATTCCAGTACTGTAAACTTAGCTTTCTGCTCTGGGACTAGTTTAATCTTTTTATTTCCTACTGGGATTAAAGCTTGAGACCAATCTAGCTTTATCTCCCCTCCAAGGTCTCTGCAAAAACTCCTGCTTAACAGTAAACCATAACTAGCAGGTATATCAACAACAAGCATTGTTAGCAACATCTTCTTTTCGGGGTGTGTCACTAGGGCCACTTGAGTATCTTTAATTTTACCAACCAAGGGTACTTTCTTGGAATCCATAGAGTAACATATACCATGGGATTTAGTGAGGGTAAGTCCTAGAGCTTTAGCTACAGTTGATGGCATGACATTATCTGAGGCTCCGGAGTCTATTATGCAATTGCTTAACTTGCAACCATTAATATATAATGACACATAGAACGGGTCAGGCTTTTGGCCCAGGAAAGTGGCCAAAATAGAAGGTTCCCCTTGTTTATTTGGTTTTGCAAATATAGACTCATTTTCTATGGTAGTTAGGACATTTTGGTTTAACTCTGGATTCCCTTCTTTACAGTAATCTATTAGCTTTTGTAGTTCTATGGGATTAGACTTAAGGTAGTCTATAGGAGAAATCTGAATTCTAGAATCTCTACAGAATTGAATAATATCAAAAGAGTTTTTCTCCTTACCTGGTTGTAGAATTCTCACTCCTTGATTGGCCTCCTTAGAATAGGAGGTAGATGCCTCATTATTTTTAGGTAGAGGTGTTGAAGCCGAGATTTTATCCTTCTAAATCTGATTCAAGGCTATATAAGAGGTCCCGTCTATAGTAGCGTAACATGTTTCTTCTTGTTCTGAATCTGATTCATACTCTAAATATAAATTTTCAGAGTCGCCATGCAAGTATGAATCTGGTTCAGCTCCAGACACTCCAGTATTCCACTTGTCAGTTTGATGCATTTGCCAAGCACGAGCTACATTAGGGCATCTCTCTCCATCGTGATCTGTGGTTAGGTGAGAGACACACATCTTTCCTCTTTTAGGAGGAGCTTCTATAGCTAGCCTCTGTGGTGGAGCAGTCAACTGTAACACCTTTCCATTAGCATTCCTCTCCTCATTATTTCTCCCAGGCTTCTCCTGAAAGTTTTGCTGGTAAGGATTATTAAATCTGGGAAGCTGCCTCTTGAAGGAAATAAATTCATTAGAAATTTTTTGAATCATCTCCTCTGATGACGTAGTATTACTACTACTGGCTCTAGATTGTATCTCTCTTTTCCATAACCCAGATGAGATCATATGGTCTTCAAGTTCTACAACAGTTCTTTGTGCAATATCCAAATTTGCAGGAATCACTCTCCTTAGATCATAATTGATGTCCGACGACATAGCACTTATGAAGAATGTTTTGAAATTTCCTGTCGTAGGCCTGTCGGTTGTTGGGATACGATTCACAAGCTTATTGAATTTAGCTATAAAATCTCTCATACTGATAGAAGGTTCTTTCTTGATAGAAGTCAATTGCGTCAATAAGGCATGCTCATCTTCAACAGTTTTAAACCTTCTTTCAAAGGCAACCCTCATGGAAGCCCAGTCTATGATAGAAGAATTAGGTAAGTGGTGAAACCAATTGGCAACACCCTAAAAAAGGGTCTCAACAAATAATCTGATGGCCACATCCTCCTCTTGTACTGCTAGGATATTGACTGAAGCAAAGAATGCGACAATGTGCTTGTCTATGGATACTTTCCCATCTCCAAAAAATTTGGGAAAGTTCTTTCTAGATCCTGAAGGAAGAGGATTATATGCTACTAATTGCAGAGGTCCAACTGCGGCGGCCCAAGGAAGTGCCATAGCTACTTGGGGTAGATAGGGTGTTAGGTTAATAATAGGAGGGGAAACTACTCCGTGTAAAGTTAACACTTGGAAAGTGGTGGACAATTGAGTAGTTTGTTTAGGAGGTGAAGAAGGTCTACTCTAGCTCCTTGCGGTTCTATTTCCTCGATGACGTACTTCTAAAGAGTAAATTTGATATCTGCGAGTCTCTCAAAGACTAGGTCTGTGCTACCTTCTTTTCTTGTACTCTTGAGAAACCTTTTAGGCTCTAGGTTTTCAACTAATTCTGTGGCCTAGCTTCACGCTCTACTTAGCATTGTGCCCTTCTTAGATTAGCACTTGACTGGAATTTCTATAATTCTCGGTGCTTCTTCTGTGTCTCCAAACAAAAGTATTTAGTGAGGAAATGAGATCCTCTTGATCATCTTGGAACCCAAGATTCGATTGGAGCACAAGAATTATGTTTTCATGGGGAAGCACCATCTTTCTCCATGATATGCTTCTGGTATAACGACTGTTCATCTCCCCAGTAGAGTCGCCAAAATTTTTTTGGTAAACAGATTGTTCTTCTTTGTTATAACTCTAAAATGCCCAAATATGAAGAAGCAATCAAATACAACAGTTGGGAAATTGTAACCATAAACAAATTTCCCTCTGAATTTAAAGGTACAACTCCCTTATATGAATGATTTTCAGTGAATTTTGATCTTTCCTAATCTAACAGGGGTATGTTCTTGACCCCAGAATAGAACAGGTAAACCAAGCTAAGCCCAGACAAGAAATAGCTTAGGCGGGGTGGATTCAACTTTAAATCTAGCCAACTCTGAGACTTCATCAATTAGATTAACTCCCAAAACTGGTAATGCATGAACTTCTACTAAAAATGTAGATGTAAAACTAAAGATTAATGATGAAATGCTAATGAATCAATCTATATCACAGAAATGTTTCCCAACCTAGGATAACAATAGATCTTCCCCTAAATTAACTGTATCAAATCATAACACAGAAATCTGGTTTGAATACAGATTGTAAATCTAACTTTAGAGAAACATTCAAATTCAATAGAAAGAAAAATGAAATGTAATGGAACAGTTAAAGAAATGGCATTCAGACCCACACAATTGACTCAACAAAAAATGCTATCTTTCACACCAAAATTTAGCCGACCCTTGTATTGATTTTGGAAATAATACATATAGAGTCACAGATTGGGCCGTTACAAAAAGAGGGTAACTAAAATGGTTCAACTTCCCCAAACAGAAATGATAACCAAAGGTTTATCCATTACAACATCAATCAAAATTTAGTACAAAGAGAGAATCTATTCAAGCTTCAGTTTCATTCCCTTTGCCTAATTTATCCCTATAGGTAGTGACAACTGTGATAACTCTAATGAGCTCCTCATGTCTATTGACATGGACATTGGTATATTGAATGAGCCACTTGGAATGCTCCTTATCCAAGCTCTTAATTGCATATGTCTAATCCTTCAATTCTTCCATGGCTTTATAAATACATCCACTCAACTGCTGGAGTTCTGGCACTTTGTCTAAATGGGTGGAAGATTGCTCTGACAGCTTGTGCACATAATCAGAAAATGATTTCTGCATATTGGCCAATCCTATGATTTCTTTGCCTTGCCCACTTGTCTATGATTTTGTGTGCAAAACTTGAATAATTTTAAAGTCTTTGTTCTGTTCATCTTTGACCTTAACATCTACTTGCTGCAACCTCGTCTCAGCCTGGATGATCATCTCAATTTTGAACTCTAGGATTTGAAGCCACTCGATTAGAGGTTCATCTCCCTTTTGTAGAATCTTGGATTTTAATGCCTCTTTGGTTTAAATTTTTACTGCCACATGGAGTGTCACTATACACTCTTGACACTTCACTCTCTCAGATACGAGAGTCTGTAGATTCTTCTCAATGTTGTTCCTTTCTGTCTCCAATATCAAGAGAGCATTACCCAACTACTTGACAACTACCAATCCCTCAGATTTGAGCCTCTCAACCCATCCCTTGCTGATCTACGTGAAGTGCCTATCCTCCTGCAACTTGGCTATTATGGCTTGATTCTCTGCGGTGTTGAGATCAAATGCGGTCTGAGTACTGGGGATACTAGCAACTGGGGTAACCAATTGCCGGATGAAATTAGTCAGCTCACTGACTTTGGCCTTAAGTTGTACCTTCGCCATTTTAAGTTCTTCCATCTCTTCTTCAATTACTACATTAGTGGATTTCCACCAATCCACTTTGGTATCATGTCAGGCTAAGCCCATATCAAATGAGTGTACCTCAAAATTTGAAGGGGTTAAATCTTCAAAATGACCCTCCTTTGTGGGCTTTGCTACCTCCACAGTGAAATGCCCAGTCTCTGGGCCTCTTCCCAATGTGGACAGTGTCTTCACTTTCTTAGTCTTTACTGCAAGGATTCCATGTTGCATGGATCAAGCTAGAGTATCTTTGCTGGGAGCCCCTTCTTCCACTCTCTCTTTTGCGCTCTAGAGTATTCTCTATCCATGATTCAACGCTGGTGACCTTAGTGGAAAAGACCAAATCCTCTATAAATAGTTTCCTAATGAATAGAGGAGTAGACTTTGGCCTTGAAGAAAATGGATTTATTGAGGCAGGAGAAGAGGACACCAATTTGGCTATTGAAGTAACCTTCTGCTTTTTCCTGGCCTCTTCTTCTAATTCTGCGATTGAAGGAGTATCTTCACCCACTTCTACTATGATAGGGGAACCTTGCCTTGGAGAATCTTGGGTTGAAGTGCCAACCAGTACATCTACAGTTACTGCTTTAGTTGACTACTCTGGTTCCACACCTTTGGTAGGTTCCTCTGTTGTTCCAATATTTGGAAGCTGACCTTCTCCACAAGTCTTCTTTGGTTGAACTTATTTTTTAGGAGGTTCATTGCCTCCCCTAGCTGGTTGACACAAAATCTTGGTCATAGTTGGGATTATCACCAAAGAAGTTGTTACAATGTTGGAAGTATCATTTGTCGGGGTCCTTTGAGTAGGAGGCTTCCTTTCCAACCTGTTCATTCTTCCTTCCATCCATTCAACCCACTGCTTTGTTGTCTTATAAATACCACTCATTAGAGTATGCAAGTCATCGATGGCTTGATCTAGCATGGGTTCGGAACTAATGAAGAGGTGTTTGATCTTCTCGAGATACGTATTATCATACATGTGCTGGCCATCATCTACTAGCCCCTTAACTGCAAGATTGACCTTGAAATTTTTGATTTGTTCAATGGTTAATCTGGCATAAAATCTATCTTTGCTCTCCAGATCATCTCTACAATTGGCCCAGTAGTCTTCAATGTCATCTACATGGTGGATAGCTTGGCTCATTTGCAGGTAATCACGAGCATAATTAACAAGACCATATTGTGGCCTCAGAACATCATAGGTTTCCAATGAAAACCTCTTGGAGAATGCCTTTAGAGCATTCTTTGCCTCAGCCCAGGACACACAATTGTAGGCTCCGATAGTCATGGGGAAGTCGTAGCCTTTCTTCCTGGCATTAGCATAGATCAAATTTACTTGAAGCGCTTGCCTCATCACCTCCACTAGCACGATCATATCCGTATGATATCTGGGCAGCTTCAAAGGGAATTCGTCAAAACCTGCAAGATGAAGGTATGAGAAATCTCTGAATTGAATAAAATAGCATCCGAATTGGCTGATAAAAGCCATGGCTTTGGGAGAGAATCTCCTTTCCAGATAGCCTTGTAGCTCCTTGCACAATCTCATTGTAAACGCATCATTAACCCAAAGATATTTAGCATAACTATTGTACAATTGCAAAGAGGGGAAAAATTGTAACTCTTAACATCATTGGGAAATTCCTCTAATCTAGGAAGCCCTGGCCAAATTTGGATTGTAGCCAGAATATATAAAAGGAATAAATACATATAAAATTCATTCTGGTGCTTAGCTCTATCTAGGGCCTCTGAGAGGTTCTCACTTACCATAAGGGCCCAATCAATGAAGTGATGTTGGGAACAAATTACCTGAACAAAAAAGAAGTGATGGTCAACAAAATTGAGTGCCTCACTCTCACCTCTAATCCTGTGGAGTAGCACCAAAATGTCTATGATCTCCGGCTTCAGATTAGTGCCATATAGTATCTTTGGCACCTTCCCTTTGGCGCTCTTGGGCTCTTGAAATGATGCTTTTATTATCTCCTTCCAAATTGACTTTTTGGTGATATATTCAGTCACTGCTTGACTGTATGTCATTTCTAAATACTCAGCTTGCTTTGGGATGCGAAGCGAGTTCTGGACTGATTCTCTATCGATAGATAGAAACACTGTATCCTTGGGCAAGAGGATTTGATTGGTATCTAGGTTGTATCAAGCTATGCATTCCCGGATCGATTCTAGAGAAAGGCATCACCCAAATATTTTGGAGATAAGCTGTCAGTACTGTTGTTTATACATTGAACATAATACAATTGAAGAAAGACACCAAAATGACACCTTATGAGCTATGGTATGGTTACACACCCAATGTAAGTTATTTCAAATTTTTTGGAAGTCAATGTTATATCTTAAAAGATGATAGAAATGGAAAACTTGACTCCAAGAGTGATGAAGGAATCTTTCTAGGGTATTATACCAAGAGCAAGGCTTATAAATGTCTAAACAAAGCCTCTAACAAAATTGTTTAAAGTGCAAATGTAAAGATGGATGAATTTGCAGAGAAAAATGAAAAGGAAAGCACTAAAGAACCAAAGGACTATAATAGGTTTACTTACAATGAGGAACCTAACACTCTACCCGACCAACAATGTAGAGCTCCCAAGCAACAAATCATTGCACTCGAGCATCAGGCTGCAAATACCGATGATCAGAATATTGCTCAAAATGATGCACAAAGTGATGGAGAACAGAATGAAGAAAAAACTGATGATCAAGATGATAGAAAAAGAGTTGAAACTGTACTTGCAAGATATTTCAGAAGGAACCATCCATAAAACTAGATCATTGGAGACAAGAAGGCTGGTATGAGAACCATAAGTAAGTCTCTGAATACAAGATTTCTTATTTGTGATTATGAGCCCAAATCTGTCAATGCTGCACTAGATAATGATCAATGGATTAGTGCTATAAATGAAGCGATTGAGAAAATAGAGAAAAACAAGACATGGACACTTGTATTGAGACCAGATAACAAGAATTTCATCAGTACAAAATGGAAATTCAGGAATAGGCTGAATGAGAATGGAGAAGTCACATGAAATAAAGAAAGATTAGTATGCAAGGGGTATGCACAAGAAGAAGGAATTGACTATGGAGAGACCTTTGCACCCATTGCTAGGCTAGAAGGAGTAAGAATATTGCTTTCTTATGCTGCATATAAAGGATTCAATGTATATCAAATGGATGTCAAGTCTACATTCCTAAATGGAAAACTTGAAGAAGAGGTATACATTGAACAACCATAAGGGTTTGTTGATCCAGACAAGAGGGACATGGTATGTAGACTACACAAAGCCTTGTATGGATTGAAACAAGCACCCCGAGCCTGGTATGAAAGACTTTATTCCTATCTTATAAGTATTGGATTTGTAAGAACTAGTGAAAATAATAATCTTTATTTGAAGGAAGATACTGATGCTAACATTTTGATTGCTGAGATATTTGTTGATGACATCATAATTGGAGGCAATGATATGCTATGCAAATCATTTGCAAATGAAATGAGCAAAGAGTTCGAGATGTCTATATTTAGAGAGATCAAGTTATTTCTTGTTCTACAGATCATGCAACAAGATGAAGGCATTTTCATTACACAATCCAAGTACATCAAAGAAGTATTGAAAATATTCAAGATGGAAGAGTCCAAACCAGTTTGAACACTGATGGAAATTGGATAAAAACTGACAAAGGAAGACAAGTCATCAGAGGTAAATCAGACTTTGTATAGATCAATGATTGGAAAACTCATGTATGTTGTACATACTAGACTAGATATTGCACATGCAGTAGGAATAGTTGCTATATTTTATGCTAATCCTAGGGAATCACATATGATTTTTGTGAAAAGAATCCTAAGATATCTAAAGAATACCGAGGAATATGGCTTATGGTATATAAGAGAAGACAAATTTGAACTTAAGGTCTTTACCGATGCTGATTGGGATGGAAATCTTGATAACCAGAAGAGAACAACTGGAGGAGCATTCTTTATGGGTGACAGACTTGTCACATGGATTAGCAAGAAGCAAGGATGCATCTCTCAATCTACTGCAGAGGTAGAATATGTTGCTGCTGCTGCAAACTACTCAAATATTGCATGGATCAAACAGTTACTGGAAGGTATGCATATAAATTTTTTAGAACCAGTAATTATCTATTGTGATAATAGAAGTGCAATAAACATTTCCAAGAATCTAGTCATGCATGCTAAAACAAAGCATATTGCCATCAAGTATCATTATTTGAGAGAACAAGTTCAGGCAAAGGAAGTGATACTTGAGTATGTGCAATCAAAGGAATAATTGGCCGATATCTTCACCAAGGCACTACCCAAGGATGCATTTGAATAATTGAGAAAGAGACTAGGGGTCAAACCCTTGTCTACTGGTCAGTAAGCTGAGTAGAAGGTTGCATCAGCCTGTATATTATTAAAATATCATTCATATTGATGCAAGAAAAGAGATGAACTTCAATAATACATCTCTACACAACAAGGTATTTATCTACTCCAAGCACCAGAGTTATTACCGATGGACTGGGGAATTCAAGGAATATATCATGACTAGAACGGATCCATTTGAGATTGCTGTCAAATACTTGTCTTGTAAAATCTGTGTTTGCAAAGATGTTTGTTTGGCATTTCTGTCAAAGGGAGAGATTATATCCATTATCATATCAGGAAGAGATCATATCCATCAAAGAATCCAAAGGGAGAGATGTAACAAGAAAGGGAGAGTACACACAAAGAAAGAGAATTACTGACAAGACACATCACAAGAAAGGAGAACAGTCAAAGGGAGAGAGTTTGACACAGAAGAAGAACACAACACATCAGAGAAGTAAAGATTCTACATCTATCCACAGAAGGGATTGAAGACCAAAAGAAAGATGCAAGAATTAAATCAAAGCTATTTGAGCTTACCAATAGCCAAAAATTTCTAATAGTTACATTAGGAAAGCTTGATGAAATTGTATATTTCATATTGTATTTGTAATAGTATAGTATGATAATGTAGTGTGTTGCCATCAATGCCAAAGGAGAGATTGATGACATGTAACTGATTGAATGTTTGAAGATGTTAAGTTGATGATCATGCAAGGCATTAAATTAGTTAATATATTGTATTTTCATTGATGTTAACTTGATATAATCTATATGGTCATGAAAATACTGCCAAAGACTCCAAAGAACCGATGAAACAAGGCTATGCTATCAGTAATGCATACAAGTCAAGTATTCACTAAGTGACTGCATACACCGATGGAGTGCACACTGATGGTGAGAGTAAAAGAGCAGAATCACAGTGTTACCCGATGAGCTAATGCACAACATTACTAACAAGCAGAGTTACAGTGTTGCCCGACGAGCAAAGCACAGAGTAACCCAATGGAAAGAATTTTAGTGTTGCCTAATAGAGAAGACAAGGACAAAGATCCCGATGACAACTGAAGTCACACTGACGGAAGAGTCAGTTATCATCGATGACTAATTGAAGTGTTGACCTACAGAATAGAGAGTTTATAAAATGACAAAATGCTTAGCTGTCAAGAAGCTAAAGATAGAATTGACTGATACATCATTGTTTTAATCATCTGGATAAAGCCAGAGATAAGTAAGTGATTTAAAGCTGATTTGTCCAGTTGGCAAGAATATCTCTATGAGATAAATCAGGAGTTTGCTTTTAATCTATTGGTGAGAATTGTGGAACACACGAAGAATCAATAAAGCCAAGAATAGGGGAAATCATGTCTATATAGAGACAAATCCAATTCATTACGAATTGTGGGGTGAACAAGAGAATAAAGGAAAGATGCTAAAGAAAATATGAAGGAGAATAAAGTCTTCATTCAGTCCTAATCAACAAGCTAAGGAAAGAGCTAGATTCTACAGACATCGATGAACATTGAGACAAACATCATAGAGTATAACAGTGTGGAGAAAAGGTATAAGTGATTATACTGATTAGAGAAGTAATGGACTTACAATAGATCTGAAAATCTACAATTGAGTTGTATGTATCAATAGATCATTAGTGTTTTAGTTTAACTATTGAAGCATAAAGCCTCTTAACCTAGCAGGACTTAAAAAGTCTTTTACAATTGAGATACATCCCAAGGAGTATCAAAAAGTTTGATCACAAAAGTAGCATTGGATATGCTCGATACCTATTGACAGGCCAAGAGAGTTTGATCAAGGATGGTAGCATTAGATGTCAGATACTAGATGACAAACTATTTCTAAATCCTCTAACAAGGTCACACCTAACAGTGTGTTTGTAACCTTTAACAGGGTTGGATCCTAACAGAGCTCACTTCAGAAGAGTGAAAATTTGGGGTACTGGTCCTAGTGGTTTTTCCCTTATCAGGGTTTCCACATTAAAATCCTTGTGTTAAGTGTTTATGGTTTATTACTTTACTATTTTACATTTCACATATGTATTTCTAGATTGATCAGTATACTCTGCATATTTACAGTGTTTCAGTAAATAGTTAACTGCTTATCAGTAATCATACAGAAGAGAGATTAACAAAGCAGTCCGACAAGTAGAAAATTGATTAAAGCATATCAAGGCATACATCTTGTAGGACAGAAGATAACTTAAGACATAATTAGTGGTTATAAGTTTTAAGGGTTGACTTAAGGATGAATTTTTGAGGCCACTGATTCACGCCCTCTTAGTTATTACTAACAAGAGTACGCCATATTCTGATTCAGTTGCCAATATATATAGAAGCAATGGACTACCTTAGATTGGTGGCACCAATATGGGAGACTTGAGTAGATAGTGCTTGAAGATTTGGAATGCTTGTTCACATTGTTCTGTCCATATGAATTTTATGTCCTTGTGTAGTAGATATTGGAATGGGTGGCACTTGTCTGCTAGCTGGGCTATGAAGCGCCTGACAGATTTGAGTCTGCCTTGTAACCCCCTTAGTTTCCTTAGGTTGGTCGGTGGTGGCATGTCCAGTATTGCTTTGAATTCTCTGGCTCTACCTCTATGCCTGTATGTGACACTATGAATCCTAATAGCTTCCCTGCTGTGACCCCGAATGCACATTTCTTTGGGTTTAAACAAACCTTGTATTCCTTCATTCTATCAAAGATGGGTCCCAATACTTGTAGATGTTCCTTCCTAAGAATTAACTTGACAAGTATGTCGTCAACATAGTCCTCCATTGTCTTGTGGATGAGATCATGAAAGATGGTTGTCATGGCGCTTTGATATGTTTCTCCGACATTTTTTAGACCAAATGGAATGACGTTCCAATAGTAGGTGCCCCATGTACATGTAAGAGTTGTTTTGTGTTGGTCCTCTGGTGCAATTCTTATCTGATTATACCCTAAAAATCCATCCATGAGTGATAGCATATGATGTCCTATTTTTAGATCTACTATCATATTGATGTTAGGCAAAGGAAATTCATCCTTGGGAAAATCTTTGTTAAGATCTCTAAAGTCTGTGCAAATTTGAATCTAACCACTGTGCTTGGTAATTGGTACCAGATTAGATATCCAATCTGCGTATGGGATCGGTCTTATGAACTTAGCATCTATGAGCTTTTTCAATTCTACCTTGACTAGTAATGAAACATGGGGATGCATCTTTCTCAGCTTCTGTTTGACGGGTTTGGCATTGGGTAGAAACAAGAGATGATGTAGCATAATCTCTGGATCTAATCTAGGCATGTTTGAGTAGGACCATGCAAAATTGATCTTCCTTTCCTTGAAGAAACTGATGAAATGTTCTCTCTCCTCTGGGGTGAGTGATTTTTCTAAGTAGATGTTCTTTGGGTTCTTATGATCACCCAAGTTTACTTCTTCTATTTCTTTTGCTAATAATCCTGACGTTTCCTCTGTCAAGGGGAGGAGTTCCCACTTTCCATATTTTAGTGCCTCAGTGAGGTTTTCATTAGAAGATACGTCTTGTTTTGTCTTTTTATCATTTTTGTGCTAGTAAGCGCCTTTCAGTTTTCACTTACTGACAATTCTTTTTAATTTTTCAATTGTTTTTGATGACTAGAAAGAGGAGCTTCCTCCCCAAAGTATGTGATTTGTCGAGGTCGATGGGGAAACCTACTTTATGGTCTCCTGATGGAATTCCCTCTCTAAGTCCCATGAAGTATGTGATAGCCCCATCATTCTCGAAGGTATCCATATCAGGCGGTCCTTATTGATCCCACTCTATTAGTTCTGGGTGTACAAGACATAGGTCCTCATGGGTTGACTTTGTCTGGTTGAATGGGACAATGGAAATGGTTCTGAAAAACTGAGACTATGATGTGGATGCACCACCTAATGAATTTCTATCAATATGTTTATCAATACAAGGTTGGTCGCCTATGGTTAATTGGTCAAACAGATCGTCAAGGTGTATAGTGGTGGCTGATCGAGGGGAATAGTCTAGGATTGATGGCTCAGAATAGTGAATGGATCTCCACTCGTACTTATGGGAGTCAATTTCACTAGAACGCTCATCAGATGTCTCACTTCCCTTGTTATCATGGAATTCTTGGTTGAGGGTTAATCGGGACTGAGAGGTTCCCACTTCGGCTAGCAACAACTGTTAAAGTATGTTGCTGATCAAGATGTGTTCCGGGTTTTGTCCCCGATTTAACTCTGCTATTTGTTCTTGATCAACTTGTATTTCTTGGGTGATAGGACTGGTTCTTTGTTGCCCATAGCCTAACCCTCTCTTGTTTCTCTGGGTTGGCGGGAGAGACAGTTCCATTAAGCCTTGTTGTCTTTCCCCCAGACTAGTTGTACCATCATACCCAAACCTTTGCAACATTAATGTATATCCAACTCCATAGGTTGATATGGGTAGGGGTTATTGAAGTGTCTCTTGTGGACCTTGATACAACCATGTATTGATATCTAGATCAAATGGGTTCTCTTCTTCAATGTCTCCCCATTTGACAAAGGTTATGGGTGGACACCTGAATAGAACAGGTCCTGGGTTTTTTGTTGTATTAGCTAGTTGTGGCATGCCATATTCTTGGGCTCTGAGGCATGTTTGTGATTGTGAAAGCTTCCTCGTAGCTGTACTTACCACATCCCTTGTCAATAATGGATATTTTCCCTACTCTTCTTATGATATATTTGGGAATTGAATTTGATGCAGATGGGATACTTGCCTCTTGGTTCAAGGGAACCTGGTTGTCAGTACTAGTTTGAACCACATTACAGTATTGGAATGGATTTGGATCTCCCTCAATAATTATTTCTTCCCCTAGTGTGGGAACTTGATGCACTGATGATATGTGGAGGGTACAAGTTGCATCTCATGTATCCATGGTCTCCCTAGTAACATGCTGTATCCCAACTCTAGGTCTAGGATTTGGAAGGGAGTGTTCTTGACAACTAGACCAATCTGGATAGGTAGAATGATAATACCTTTGGAGGATCTTTCCTCTTCATCATAGGCTTTGATGTTGATCCTTCTTATGACATCAATACTGGATCCTGAGTAGCCTAATTTCTTGATTAACTTTAAAGTACAAATGTTTAATCCAACTCCACCATCAAAAAGGACTCTACGGATTGCGCTTTTGTGGACTTGGACAAGAAAGTGCAAGGGTTTGTGCGGTGACACATCACAGTCTGTGAATGTTTCATGCTTGTTGGCTGTTATATGGTTAACCATCATTTGGAAGCTCTCTAGGGTTATGTCCCTTGGGAGAGCTACTTTCCTAAGGGCTTGGTCAAGTGCTTGTTTATGCTGGGGAGATATGCGCAAGAGGTCAAACATGGAGATTTGGGTAGGGGTGCGCTTTAGCTGATCCACTAGGCTTGTCCATGGATCTAAGGTTGCATGAGGGTTGAATAGTGTAGTAGATGAGGAAGGTTCTCCTTGCAAGGCAACTCTTGTATGATGCATGGTTACATCACATTTGTTACCTTGGTCTCTGACAGTGATGGTAGCCACATGGTATCTGAAGGATTTAGGCAATTGATAGTGTTGTCACTGTTGGCATAAGTGTAGTTGACCTATTTTAACTATCCACCAAACCTAGAGGTTTTCCCTTTATTGTGATCATCGAATATGTCATTGAATATTATATGATCAGTTGTTCCTTTTGTTTGGGTGTTGGTTACATTCGATGACCACTGTGTCAGTCAAATCTTGGATAGTGTGTTTCAATCGATAACAGTTGGGTGTCTTGTGTCCCTTTACTCGATGAAATTTGCAGAAGTCATTATCATTGCACCACTTTGGTTTGATTGCACCATGTTCATATTCCCTCATTTCAGGGAGTGATATTGTTGGATTGTATCAACTTTCTTAAGGTTGGTTCTATCGACTCTCCTAATGGTGTGAAATCTCGTTTTGGAAATTGAAATCATGGTTGGCGTTGTACTTGTGGTCGACTGTTTGAAACAATGACCGTTTGGATAGGGGGTGGTTGAGTTTGAGTGTATGCTTGTGGAGTGGGCACCATGGGTTGTTGGTTAGCCATAGGTGCACCTTGTAGTGACACTTTGGGTTGAGTGTAGTTGACCGTTTTCACATCAATGACACCATCACTGGTGACATTTTTGTTTTTATTCCACCACTTAGATTTGTCTGTTGCACTCTTGTTTATATTTGTTTGGGTAGGATCTGTAAGGACACCTCATTTGACCAAGTTCTACTCACAACAAACTCCTCATTTGATGAGTTGTTTAAATTTTGGAGCTAACTGCAATTTTGTGTAAATGACATGTCTGGAATCATATTGTTAATGAACATGACTATTAGCTCTTTCTCAGGTACATCACACGTTATGATGGAAGTGAGCGATGAAATTTTCAGCCAGTTCACCCCAAGAAAGAATTCCATGTGGTAAATGTGAGAACCATTCCATTGCTGGTCTGACTAAGCTTTATGGGAATAGTCACATTAAGTATGTCTCATCATGTGCGACTTTGACGCAACTAGCAAAGAATTCTTGAATATGTTCAATAGGGTTGGTACCAAGAAGTGAGTTGGGAATAGAGACATGTGAAGGGAGTGATCAAAAGGGTACATGTATAAATCCTCTACGCTGGTGTAGGATTTAGTTTGCCCTTGATTTTGCATATCCATCATTTGGGTTTGAAGGTTCTGAACTTGTTGGATCAACATGTCTGTTGTAGACTAAGGATGATTTGTGACATTGTACCTTTGTGTTGTAGTAGGTATGAGGATGCACCTCTGTGTTCCTTGAGTCAGAACATAGGACCTTGTCCTTGGGGATTGATATTTATTTCCAAACACATGATTGTAATATGGGGGCTCGTGAGTTGCCCAAGGTTGATTCTGCTATGTTTATTGTTGGGGTTGGGGTTATTGTTACTGCCAAAGCTAGTATTGCTATCCTTGGGGTTGGGTTTGTTGTTGTTGCTGAAGCTGGGATTGATATTGCTGGGGTTGGGGTTGTTGTTATTGATGAAGCTGGGATTGCTATTGCTGGGGTTGAGATTGTTGCTGGATGAGCAAAGGTGTAACCTTGTGTGGGCATTGGCTGAAAGTCAGACTTGCAGAGATGGATCCCTATGGGAATGATGTATTGACCCCAAGGCTAGTAGGGATTAAATGTAATTGTGGCATGGTTGCAAAAAGGTTGCTGCTTGTTGGTGGGATTGAGGGCATAGCATGAGAGCTTGATTGGACAGGCCATAAGGCTGAGGGTTGAGGCATACTAGTGACCACAAGTGCACTTAGTTGGGAGCCTATCATGATTTTCATGGAAGACGTGCTTGCTTGGTGTGTGGAATTGATTTGATTGGACACAGTCTATACTGTTGTCAAGGGTGGGAAGATTGGGGATACCATAGGTTATGTTTGAGAGGGTTGAGTAGTGTTTTGACCTAAGAGAGGGTTTTCGGGCCATATGATTGACACATTGAATTTAGCGGGGAGTTTGACTCCCTTCTTTATCAACATGGCTAAGAAATGTTTGGGGTTACTCTCTACAACATCGTCAAATACTTGCGTGGAATATGTGTCTTGCTCTATATCTTTGAGCTCCTCTTCTGTGACATTTTGGAACAAAACTGACCCATGGGGATTCTCGATGAATAGAGAAGGACTAGTATTTGTGAAAGGATCGTCCTCTCTCTTTTTTTCCCAAGTGGGGAATCTGTTGATATACGACTCATCAGGTTGAGTTTTAGCCTTTGACCTTTTGTAAGGCCCTCCATGAGGTGTTTGAGACATAGTGTGGTCCAGATTTTGTGACTAAAATAAGTGATATAAAACAAACAGAAAAGGATAACCTTTCTAGGAGAGTCTGAGTTATGTTTGGACAAGGGTAATTCTAAGGACAGATGTTGATTTATCTTGATCTCAAAGTTATGATGATGTAAGAATAAGATTTGTCGACCTTTGCCTAGGACAAAGTCACTAATAGAGATAATGACGATGTTGAGATAATGGGATTAAGATATTTTGAGTCTGAACTTTTGAACTAACAATGCTTGGACAATAATCGTGCTTTCAAAGAATGGATGATCTTTAATGTTTAGAGATTCACACAATGTTCTTCGCATTTTTCTGGGATAGACACTGATCTTTGACACAAAATGGAGAGTATTTTCAAGGTTTTAGGTCAAAATAGGTGTTAAAAAGTCTCTGGTTAATTGTGGCAAAACTCCACCGATTGCGGTAAAGTGACTAGTTGATTGCGGTAATCTATCACCGATTGCGGTAATAAACAGGTTAATTACGGAAATAAAAAGGATGATTGTGGAAAAATGTGGGTAATTGCGACAAAGGGGAAACAATCTCAAAAGGACTCAAGAATAGGCCTCACTGTTTGACAATTTTGATTTTTTGGAACAAGGCTTCAATTTTGAAAGACAGCTGATGTTGACAACCCTAGACTTTAACACATTTGACTTGTTTTGACAATTTTGATGTTTGTTTTGCATTTTAGAAACTGATCAAAGAACAAGCACAATAGACAATATGCTTTGAAGAATGAAGACTGACATGTGTTAGTTCTACAACCTTTTCAAGTTGCAATATTATCACGAGGTCTCAACAATGAACAATAAGATTAATCTAAGTCCATGGATTCAAAATAAAATATTATAGGCCCAATGCTTGAATGTTCATTAGCTCACACATCAATTGTCACACTACTAGGACACGAAGGTCCACGACGTAGGTGCCCGTGTTTTTCCATTGCCAGATATTGTTTTTGTATAATGAAGATCTCTTTCACTACACAAATATCTTGGAACACATATATTGGGAATCTTGGGGGGAATTCTGCAACCCCTTGCACTATAATAAGGTATATGTTCAGAGGCAAACTAGGTTGGCCTCTAATTAATAGGTTCTATTAGGGTTCGTGGCGTCTATCCAATCAGTTTGTACGTGTGTGACTCACTTAAGAGCCTAGTTGACCACACTGGCTCCTTAGGGATATTCAACCGATCTAGACTATCATCAACACACCTCGCTTGAGCTTGGCTAGATATAAAATAGAACTTTGGTTCGCGTCTTGTTTATATACTGATCGGAAAGATTTAACAGTTTAAGGTCGTTCTCTAAGGAAGAAGCGCATTCCTTGGACAAGCCTTTCTAAAAAGTATAAAGGAGTTTAATCTAACAGATTGTGCAAGCTCACCAAAAATTCAAGACACAAGGTTAATAATTTAAACCCCAAAGTTGAAATGTGAACTAAGCTAAACCACCATACAAGCACAAGTGTTCAGTTTTAAGCCTAAAAGTAGGTGTTGATTGCTTGTTTAGTTTTAATGCCCAAATTTGATATTTTCATTTGCCTTTGTTCAATTATTAACCTCCACCTCAATTTTAAAGCACCAATGTGTAAATGTGAGGTTCGGCGATTGCATGCAATTTTCTTTTTAAGCACCAAATTGACAATTGAATTGATTTTAGGTTTGCTTTGTTAAGACAAGTTAGTACCACAAAAATACTTGCAAATGAGAGTATGTGCAACTTTGAAAAAGAAGCTTTTGAAATGATTGATACTCACAAAGACTTACCCTTCTCGGATTAAAAATAGATAAACAGAGGATTTGGATCGGATAAGCAATATTTCTGGCGATTGCGGTAAAGCACGGGCAATTGTGAAAAAGAACAATCAATTGCGGTGAGATTTTGACAATTGTGGAAAAGTACTTCTTATTGCAGTAAAACACCACCGATTGCGGCACAAATCGGACAATTGCGGCAATCTGTGAGTGATTGTGGTAAAAAGATGACAATTGCGGCACAGAGCAAGAAAACAAACTTGTGAATAGAGACATAAAACTTTTGCGAAACCCTTTCAATAATTATGGTAATAAACCAGACAATTGTGGAAAAATTCTGTCAATTGCGGTAAAGCACCAACGATTGCAAAATTACACAGATATCGAGAAAAAACATCTAGAAAAGAATTTTGCAATTGTATGACCATGGCTAAAAAGATCTATTTGTTGTCTGCAAGGGATATTTAGGCTATTTGATTCACGTTGGGTTCACCTAAATCTACGCAGGGATCAAATTATGTAACACTCAATAAAGAGGGTTAGTAGCACCAATTTGCAATGGGCGAAATCAAATGGAAATAACTACTAAAAATGAAAGTATGAATCAATAAAATATACAAGCAAATAAGAGGAAAACAAATGAATGCAAACCCAATCGCTTGAAGCTTCTATTGTCTCTCTCTACTCCTTCTGAAACGTTGTTTTTGATGCTCAGTATTGGTGTGGGCAGCGTCTATGACTTGGGAGCGTCAAGAATTTGATAATTGAATATGTTTGTGTGTGATTGCAAGATGACTTGAATGCTAGAACCAATCTGACAGAGTAATGGCGCATGTGAGCTTGAAATCCTAGATCCTTCAAATGGTTATGAAGGGTTTGTTATATAGGAATTGAGAATGAGATGAACGGTTGAGATTAATCCCAAGATAGGAAGATGAACGGTTGAGATCAAAGGGAACTGGAGAAGCCATTAGTAAACTTCACATCTTCAACTGGGAGAGAGGAGATAGAGTTTGGTTAACTGAAGAACTGATTTTGAGTTACCTTTTAGAACTGAAGAGGTGGGTGGAGTTACCCATGTGAACTGGAGAGATGGGTGGAGTAACCCATGTGATCTGATTAAGGATTATCTCTTTGAACATAATTGATTATTTAATTCATTTATGTAATTAAAGTTTTCAACATGTGAGATAATTGAATTCTTTTTTATTTAGAATTGCTTTATTGAATGAAATTAAATTAATTTAATTGGAAGAATTTAATTAGTAAGTTTAAATCTTTCAATATAAACTATAGGAAATTGAATTTAATTAATTAATTAATGGTAATTAATCAATTAAGGTTAATTAATTAAATAAAATTAATTATTTAATTAATTTTGAGAATTTGATTAGATGATTTGGAGAATAAATTTAGAAGAAAATAGATGATTAATTAGCGATTAAAAATCATTAATTAATAGATGAAATGAAATTAGAAGAAAATAGATAATTAATTAACGATTAAAAAACCATTAATCAATAGATGAAAATTAGTGTTTTTTAATGTCAAGTCGCAAGTCTGTCTATTTTAAGGTGTCTACAATATGTATATATATGTATGTATATTTGTATATATACATATATGTATATATGTATATGTATGTGTGTATATGTATATATACATTGAACACAAGGTGGTCCCACAATAGTGTGTCCCACTTTTTGGCCAACTTTGACACTGAGATCAACATTCTGAGAAAAAACTTCACTTTCGAACACCTGTTGCCGCAAAACCATTAGGATTTTGAAGATGATGTAAACTAGATCCTTTTAGCATTTTCTTTCTAGTTTCTAAATATATTTTTTCAAAAAAAATTAAAATTCATTTAAATTAATTTTTCCTTCTCCTTCGAAAAGTGGTTTGTGTGAAAAAATTGTGTTTTTAAGGAGTGATTGTCACTTGGATTAGCATAATTTATTTTAAAAATATGATAACGATGTAATTCTTTCGAGGTTATATTTGTAACTTAAATATCTAAAGGACGCAATTGGTTTCATTCATTTGGGTCAATATTTCATAGTTTATTAAGTTCTAAAGTGATAGTAATTGTAATTTAGACATAAGGTCACTTGGATCACTCTAACTTGATCTGTATATATCAAAATTCATTATTTTTTTTTATAGAAAGGTAACACAAATACTCTTTTCTGACATATTTTTCATAATTTTTTTTGTAATTTACTATTTTTCCCGAAGCCTTGAAGAGACAGGTTGTTGAATGACCAAACAAAATATGCTTAGTTAAAGTAATATTTGAAAGTGACAATGAACTCAATATGTATTAAAATTATGTTCATTAGAAAGCTTGCTCTGAATAGCTTCATCTAACATTAAGTGTTTCAGAAAAGCATCTTGTTTGGTCCTTGTCCCAGGCCTTGAAAGGCCATTTTTTTGGAGTTTTATTTTTTTCTCGGGGCAAAATTTCAATTTTGGGGTCTTCGCTCAAAGATCCCCTTCGCACGAAGGTATCTAAGGGGGTTCATGCGAAGGGATCTTTGCTCGAAGACCCCCATGGTAAAATTCCGATGAGAAACTTCCCGCTGAAATTTTACCCAACCTAGTTCGCCCGAACTAGGTCGGCTAGTTATGAATTTTTTTTTAAAAAATTTGAATGTTATAAAAGTAAAGATTTTTGTTTTCATTTTTCATCGAATTGCAATAAGTTAATTCACATTTTATATTATTGATCAATTTTTATAAGAGAATTTTTTGAGGAGGATTGCTATTTGTATTTTTTTCAAAGGCATAATTTTGGAGAGGAGAAATACTATCAAAGTAATTTTTCGAAGACAGTGTTTTGAAGAGGAGAATTTTTATTGCCGATCTTTTGGAAGAAATTTTTTGGAGAGAAGAAATGGGGAACAAGAAGGGAAGACAAAGCAAATCTACTAGAAAAAGGTCACCTGGTACAGAACAAAGAAATCATGAAGCTGCATTGACATATTATGATAAAACTAAATAAATTATGGACCTAGACCTCTAATTTTTTGTACCCAAATTTTATGGACCTATATGATTTATTTTTGTCTAATTTGATTCATTTTTATGCATGTAGCTCCCAATCAACATGATCATGGTGAAGGACAAGCTCAAGTAGGAGGGTCAAATCAAGTTGAAGAATTGCACATTAAAGAAGGGTCAGGATCACTCCCTACGGAAGCTTAAGCAAGTAATGTTGGAGAAGGTTCAGGATCATGTGCTCCTACTGGTATAGATGAACTTATAAATCTAGCTCAAACTATAAAGATAAATATTAATTATAGAAACTTAGATCATTTACTTACGATGGATGTGGAGAATTTGAGATCACTTGCTAATGTTCAACGGTTAAGTATTTCTAAGAAGAGGTTAATGAATATGATAGAAAGATAAATATTGGCTAAATTTGATAATTTTGAAACACTTGAACAAGCCCAATTGCTTTCAGTTGTACTTATAAACAAAAATTTGGAAGGGGAATTAAAATCATTGGGTATAGACACAACATCAAAGAAGAGAAAAGTTGTTGACATGCAAAATGAAATGATTGAAAATATTAGGAAAGATTTGAACCAGGTAGGGAAGCAATCTCAACCTAAAGATAAGACCATTACAAGAAAAGTTATGTTGACATCCATTGTAGGTAACACTATGCTTCGAAAAAGACAAATATATTCAGTTTCATCTTGGATTGGTTTTAGTAGGAAAAAAATATCATGATATGTTAATAGGAGAATATTTTTGGATGATAGAACCTTGGAAGGCAATTGTGCAATCATGTGCAGAGCTCCTTGTTCTGATAGGATTGATGGAGGGATCAATAATTTGATCACATTATTTTGGAATGATAAAACACGTCCTTCATCAAACAATAGAGATGTTATCAAACATAGAATTGTAACTAATCAATATGAATATTATATGAAACATTGGTTGGACACAAAACAACATGAAATGTATGTGTCATTTTGTAGTTCAAATCCTAATATAAATATTGGGCAAGCATTGTTTGAAAGATTGAAGCCATATTATGTTAGGACAAACAAAGTGTTTGAAACTTTTTGTTGTCGTTATCATTTTGAATTTGATCTCCACTATCAGGTTTTTTGGAAGTTTGTAGAAGACACTTATGGTTTTGAAAATGCTCCTCCTACTAGATGAAGTGAGTTCATCTCATCCATTTTATGTGACAAAAGAGATGATGCAGTTGGTCAAATAAATTGCACAAAAGGAATATGTGAAACATGTGCTGATTTGACTCTTTTCCCTTTGAAAAATGAAAACATTAATGTAATAAAGATGGTAAATTACAAGAGTTAAAAATATGTAAATAATGAAACAAAATTTGGGAAAGAATCCAAAAAGGTTAGAATATGTTGAATAGGAGATAAATGTTGGAGTATTTATGGAAAAATTAAAAAAAATGATTCAACCCTACATTCATTATGATTTTTTTACTAAGTGGAAAGAACAACAATTCCAAACACTGAGAGAAAATTTCCCACTTGGAACAATTGTATCAGTTGCTGATTTTGCAGAAAACTATTCCTTTGTTCATCAAAAGGCAATTCAATCTGAATACTATTTTTTAGAGCAAACTACTATTATGGTACATGTGTGTTATCGACACACACAATTAGATTTGGATGGTATTCAGAGCACATTTGAAGCATGGGTCATCAAGAAGGAATATCATTTTTATATAAGTGATGATAAAGAGCATGACATTCATTATGTAGAATAGTGCTTCAAGATGTTTTTTGCAAATATGAAAGAAAGAGGCATAAAATGATAAATATTATGTTTGGTTAGATGGATGTACTACAAAATTCAAATCATCCAGACCATTTTATGCACTATGTAGATATCATCATAATGAAAACATACCACATGTCTGGAGTTTCTTTGAGAGTGTACATGGAAAAGGTGAACATGATGGTGTTGGAGCTTGCATCAAACATGCTCTATGAAAGTATCAAATGAATTATAAGGGAGTTCATATAAAAAATGCACATGATGTTGTTGAATGGTGCATGAAATATTTCACACCAAATGAGAATAACACATCATTAGGAATGACTCAAGCGGTACAACATAGAAAATTTTGTGAGATAAAAGGTTGTTAGGAATAAGGTGTCTCAACCTTGTATATTTCCTTACATTTGACATTATTTGTTTTGTATTTAATTGTTTGCAAATAATGTATTTAAGTTTGATATCCATTCTGTCATTTAGTTGAGTGGAAATGTTGTATTTTTACTCCACTTGGAAGATGACAAGGATGATCAAACTTGGTCTAGGTGAATAGAGGTTATTTTCCAAATGTCGGCACTTTGGACAATGTGTAAGGTAATCATGACTAAAACGGTTATGACAGATTCCTATGACCGTCATTAATATTTGTAAGAGATAATTGTGAAAGATTTGATGATATGGCAAGACATGCAAGACATGTGGAAACTGATTATGTTGAGTACTGTACACTCTTCTGCAATGCGTTTGGGGTTCCTATTTTTCCAGAGAATGGTAAAACCCTAATACGATTATCTTTGGATGTTTCCCTAAAAAGGGAAGCGCATGATATATGAATTTTTGGGTTGCAAATCGTAGAGAGAAGTTAGTGTATTGTTGGAATGTTGTTATGCTGCCAGTTTTGTCTCCAAGTGTCAATTTTCTCCTGAAAGAACTTGCATTGCAAGTGTATTGTAAAAAACAATAGTTTTGATTAATACATTGTGCATGTTTTGGAGTGCTGGGGTTTTTTACCGAAAGGTTTTCCCCAGGGTAAATCATTGTGTCATTCTCATTTTTTCTATGTATGCATGTTATTGTATTATCATTCTATAATTGATAAGGGTTAAATTTGAATTTGCACGATCCACTTCTCGGGAGTTTAGCGTAGGGAACTATTTTCCACACACTTAGTTTCCTTTCAGTTGGTATCAGAGCCTGGCTAGTTTTGGTTCTATTTTTTAGGGTACAGGTTTTTTGAGCTAATCTCTAGTTCAGTGGGAGTATTGTTGCAGAGTATTCATAACCTTATTGTAGGAAGAGATGGCAGGTTCTTCATATAGTAGAATGGAGGTGGAAAAGTTCACTGGCACAAACTTTGAGTTGTGGAAACTCAAGATGGAAGATATGCTTGTAGACCGTGATGTACGTGAGGTGGTTGCAAATGATATCAAACTAGTAAACATGCCTCAAGCAGATTGGGATCTCAAGGATCGGAAAGATAAGGGTCTCATTAGACTCTATCTAGCAGATTCTATTCTCCTGAATGTTCTCAAGGAGAAGATCACAAACAAATTGTGGACACGGCTTGGGTCTGTGTATCAGGCCAAGTCCTTGGTGAACAAATTTTTCTTGAGAAAGAAGTTGTATTCTCTAAGAATGGAGGAAGGAGGATTCATTGTAGATCACCTAAACTCATTTAACATGCTGATTGCATAGTTGACATCAACCAGTGTCAAGTTGGAGGAGGAGGATCGATGTATGAACCTTTTATGTTCCTTTTCGGATTTATGGGACCATCTTTTGATGGTCCTTGGGAGTACTATTGTCACTTTCCAAGTGGATGATGTGGTATCTTTGCTGTTATCTGAGGAGATGCGAAGAAAGACCTTTGATTCAACCAAGGAAGCCCTTGTTGTTCATGGTAGATCCAAAGACAAAGGAAAGAAAAATGACAAGAAGTATGAAAAGGGTAGATCCAAATCCCATGGGAAATCTAAGACTCTTGGAAAGTCTAAGGTAACATGTTGGAACTATGGTAAGTCTAGGCACTTTCATAAGGACTGCAAAGAGCCAAAGAAGAAGAAGAAAATCTCAGATTCAGACTCTGAAAAATCTAAAGAAGATGGCGATGCTTTTGTCGTAGCCTTGGTCACCCATGCATCTGATGTTGTGTGGCTGATTGACTTGGGTGCTTCTTTTCACATGACCTCTCATCGAAGTTGGTTCTTAAAGTACAAGGAGTTCTATGAAGGAAAGGTGTACCTAGGTGATGATTCCCACCTAGAGATAGTTGGACGAGGAAGAGTCACTATCAGATTCCCTAATGGATAAGTAAAGGGGATCAACGGGGTAATGTACATCTTGGGTTTGACACAAAACCTATTATTTGTAAGTATGCTGAATGATGCAGGTGTGCAAGTTGTTTTTTCAAAAGATGGATGCAAGATGATTAGAGGAGCTATGGTGCTCGTAAAAGGTACTAGGAGAGGTACCCTATTTCAACTACATGCTTGCACTTCATAGTGCAATAGTTCTTCTATCTCAAGGAAGAGAGCAACAATCACTTCATTTCCACCATCTGAACCAATAGTGAAGAAGTCTGTGGTAATGGGTTCTGATGGTAGTGCAACAAGTGTACCTAAGGGTGCTAACACTTTGGAAGGCAAACTTCTTGCAGAAAAGACAATGTTGTGGCATATGAGATTTGGCCACATTGGTGAGAAGGGTTTCAGAACCCTAAAAAATAAAAACCTCGTTGAGGGGATAAATGATTGTAATCTCAATTTCAACTTCTGCGAACACTGTGTTTATGATAAGAAAAATCATGTTCAGTTTTACTCCAGTTCTCACAAGTCTTCTAGTATTTTGGATCTTATCCATTCAGATGTTTTTGGTCTTGTTAAAGTTCCTTCACTCTCAAAATCTATATATTTTGTATATTTTATAGATGATTACAGTAGAAGGACATGGATTTACTTCCTTAAAAGAAAGACAAATTTTGAGTCAGTTCAAGGAATTTAAAGCTCTCGTAGAGAATCAGACTGGTAAAATAATTAAGTGTGTGAGAACTGACAATGGTGGTGAGTTTTTTTTGGAAGAGTTTGAACAAATCTATAAAGAATGAGGGATCAAGAGGCATAAGACAAATCCTTATACCCCACAACAAAATGGAGTTGTAGAAAGAATGAACAGGACACTAATGGAGAAGGCTAGGAGTATGCTTAGTGGAGATGGCCTCGAACAAAGGTTTTGGGTTGAAGCTGTGGCCACTGCTTACTATCTAGTTAATAGATCTCCTACATCAAATCTTGTTTGTAAGACACCCATGGAGGTGTGGTTTGGTAAGAAGCCTTCAGTTAGACATCTTCATGTTTTTGGTTGTGAAGCTTATGCACATGTGCCTAAGGAGAGAAGATCTAAGTTGGAAAACAAGGCTATAAAATGTATCTTCATCGGCTATAGTGTTGGTGTGAAAGGATACAAGATTTGGGATCCTGTGATTGGTAAGGTGTTGTTTAGCAAAAAATTTATTTTTAGAGAGCTAACACCTTCTCCTATTGTGCTACAACTAGATGAAAAAGAAATGAAAGAAGATGTTGTTCATTTGCCTCCTACCCCTGAGAAGACTGAACAAAGAGACCGTGATGGATCTGATGATGAGGAGAGATCTAGAAGCTCTAAAAATTTAGAAGAAGAGGTAGAACAACCTCAACCTCAGCCCTTGAGGAGATCCATGAGAGAAAGAAAGCAGCCAGAGAGAGGTTTGGATTTTCTATGTTAGATTCCAGTTGTGCTTATGCCTTGATTACAAACACTGATGAGCCTAGATCTGTGAAAGAGGTTATAGGTATGGAAGATGTAGGTTCTTGGATTGAGGCCATGGATGATGAGATGGCTTCATTGGAGAAGAACAAAACTTGGGACCTATTACCATTTCCTAAAGGATGGAAACCTGTTGGAAGCAAATGGGTGTTTAAGAAGAAATTTTGTGCAGACGATAGTGTTGAGAGGTACAAGGATAGATTGGTTGCAAAGGGGTATTCACAGGTGGAGGGAATTGATTATGGTGAAATATTCTCTCCTTTTTCAAAGCTTACATCCATTAGATTTCTGTTATCTTTAGCAGCATCGTATGATTTAGAGGTAGAACAGATGGATGTGAAGAAAACTTTCCTTCATGGTGATTTGGAGGAAGAGATCTATATGTCATAGCCTAAGCACTATATTTAGAAAGGTAAAGAGTCTTTGGTTTGGAGATTAAAAAGGTCTCTGTATAGTTTGAAATAATCTCCTAGGATGTGGTACCTTAAATTTGATGCCTTTGTGTTGTCGATTGGCTTTCTAAGATTGAAATCAGATCATTGTGTTTATTTCAAAGTTGACAATGATCGCCTTCTTATTATTGCATTATATGTTGATGATATGTTGTTGATTGGGAAGGGTATGTCTATGATTTTTGATTTGAAGTCTTAGTTGTTAGCACAGTTTGAGATGAAAGATCTAGGGGCAGCCAGGTATATTTTGGGAATGGAAATCAGCAGAGATAGATCTAACAGAAAACTTTGGTTGAGTCAGAGTAAGTATGTTAAGTCTATTTTGGATAGGTTTAGCATGGCATATTGCATACCATTGTGTGTTCCTATTTCTATGAGAACAAATTTATCTGTGGATGATTGTCCAAAATCTCCTAGTGAGGTGGAGGACATGAGAAAAGTACCTTATGTGAGTGCAGTTGGTAGCCTTATGTATGCTATGGTCTGTACTAGACCAGACATTGCCCAAGTAGTGGGAGTCCTGAGTCAGTTTATGGATAAACCTGGATGGGTACATTGGGATGCAGTTAAGAGAGTGTTCAGATATTTGAAGGGTACATCAAAGAATTTCATATGCTATCATGGAAACTCTTCTAGAGCTCCACATTCATTTTGTATTCATGGGTTTGTGGATTCAGATTGGGCAAGTGACATTGACAGTAGGAGATCCACCAGTGCCTATGTGTTCACTATGTTTGGTGGTGCCATCAGTTGGATGAGTAAGAAACAACCTGTGGTTGCTTTATCTACGATAGAAACAGAGTACATGGTAGCTACTCATGCTTTTAAGGAAGCCATTTGGCTTAGGAGACTGTGTTTGGATGTTGGTGTTGATGCAGGATAGATTAAAATTTGTTGCAACAGCCAAAGTGCTATTTGCCTTGTGAAGAATCCAACTTTCCATGCTAGAAAGAAGCACATTGATGTGCGTTTTCACTTTGTGAGAGATATGGTAGAGGATGGAAAGGTAATTTTGGAGAAGGTAGATACAGTAAAGAATGTTGCAGATGCATTGACAAAACCCGTGGGCACAAAGAATTTCATATGGTGTTCAGAGTCTATGGGCCTCTCAGCCTATAGCAGTTAAATCTTGTTATTTCCTTTGTCTCTTACAAGGTGTTCGACAAGTGGGAGAATGTTAGGAATAAGGTGTCTCAACCTTGTATATTTCCTTACATTTGATATTATTTGTTTTGTATTTAATTGTTTTCAAATAATGTATTTAAGTTTGATATCCGTTCTGTTATTTAGTTGAGTGGACATGTTGTGTTTTCACTCCACTTGGAGATGACAAGGATGATCAAACTTGGTCTAGGTGAATAGAGGTTATTTGCAAATGTCATCACTTTGGACAATGTGTAAGGTAATCATGACTGAAACGGTTATGACGGTCATTAATATTTGTAAAAGCTAATTGTGAAAGATTCGATGATAGGTGAAGACATGCAAGACATGTGGCAACTGATTATGTTGAGTACTGTACACTCTTCTGCAATGCGTTTGGGGTTCCTATTTTTTCGGAGAATGGTAAAACCCTAATATGGTTATCTTTGGAAGTTGCCCTAAAAAGGGAATCACATGATATATGCTTTTCTGGGTTGCAAATCACAGAGAGAAGTTAGTGTATTGTTGGCATGTTGTTATGTTGCCGGTTTTGTCTTCAAGTGTCAATTTTCTCCTGAAAGAACTTGCATTACAAGTGTATTGTAAACAACAATAGTTTTGATTAATACATTGTGTAGGTTTTGGAGTGCTGGGGTTTTTTATTGAAAGGTTTTCCCCAGGGTAAATCATTGCGTCATTCTCATTTTTTCTATGTATGCATGTTATTGTATTATCATTCTGTAATTGATAAGGGTTAAATCTGAATTTGCACGATCCTCTTCTCGGGAGTTTAGCGTAGGGAAATTTTTTTCACACACTTAGTTTCCTTTCAAAGGCATGCACATATTTTTAAATTATTCATGTGTGCACGATATATATATTTATTCAAGTATTTAAATTTTACATTCTTTATTCAAATTATATTTATAGAACTTTAAATATGCATTTTTTTAGGTGTGGATAGAAAAATTATGCATAGTTTCAAGAGGATATAAAAGACACGATCTTTGCATTTAGTTATGAGTATGAATTGTCTCAATTAGATGTTGAACACTAGGGACTACTCATGCTTTTGTTGTCACTGCATTGCTGACAATTATGAGGAATGCATCAATCCGGAACATGGATATGTAGGTGTATGGAATCTAGTGCCACTAGTTTTTACTGATACATTTGATAGAGATGAAGATGAAAACTTTGATGATGTTCCTTTGATTTCTACTGATTACAATCATATCTCGGGATTGGTCAAAATTGGTAAGTATATATTTCACATTATATGGTCTATTGAGATGCATGTATAGATAGATAGATAGATCTATAGATTGAACAAAGTAAATTTTAAGATCTCACATGTATATACATTTATTGTGTAGGAGATGTCTTTACAGTGATTATTGAGCGTGGAAATGTAGAAGGAGTTAGTTATTATTTATTGTGTTGTACTACAGAGAGGATGAAGTTACTTGAACCTGAAGAAAGTGATGGAATGTTGTTCCCCATAGGTATTCTTTACATCAATATATTGAACTACTTTTGTAAATTTAAAATTTCAAACTTTTAGCAAATTTCAAATTTATTTTATTTAAATTTATATTGTTAAAATTTGTGACCTGCAGGTTCAGTTGTTTTAGAGGGAACATATTTCAAGAAAATCAAAGTAATTCAACATGGTGTTCACTTTATTAATTACCAACCAGACAATAAGGTGTTTTAATATATCCACCTAGTAGTTCACCTCCCTTTGTCTCCATACAGTTAAATCTCAACGTGGACGTCGTAAGTGGAGACTAGATAGTGAGGATCATGAGAGAATATTACATGTTCTCCATGAAAGGTTTGAACCACTTGAGTTGGTCTAAAAAGTATAAGACATACCTATTTCATGTGTTAGGACCTACTTGATATCTCTGGATTAAATGGAATATACTTTGTTGATATATTTACACATATGATGGACTATAATTTGTTGATACATGATGGACTTATTTGATGGTTCAATGGTTTTAATATATAGAATTTTAGGTATGCTTTTATATATATGCTTGTATACATATGGTTTTATATGTATGCTTTGATGGTTCAATGATTTTTATAGATTGCTTATTAGTTAAAGATTCCCTTAAGACATTAGTTTGAACACTAAAACATGATGAAATTAGTTAGATTACTTATAAAATGTTAGTTCTCGAATCAGTTAGAATACTTATTGTCAATTATTTTAATATATTTATATGTATGATTTTATGTACTTGAAATATATTACTTGATTAATAATGTGTTACTTGATGTACATGTATACATAATCCCCTTAAGTCATTAGTTAGATTACTTATGACATTAGTGAACACTAAATCCAAATGATATTACTTATATTCCATTAGTTACATATTAACTTGTTATTTTGTTATGATATTAATTAGACCCCCTTAAGACATCCCCTTAAGACCTTCCCTTAAGACATTTATTATATTACTAATGACATTGGTTAGATTACTTATGTATACTTTATATGTATGTTTTTATGTGCTTGATTAATTTAATTTGAAATATATGTATAACCATCCCCTCAAGACCACATTATCAAATCAAATCATCTAATCAAATGAAACCATATAATCAAATCAAATATCTGATCTAATCAAATGAAACTATCTAATCAAATCAAATGACACCATCTATGCGTATTCTCATCTAATCAAATCAAATCTTAAACACATAAACATAAACACACACATGTATAAATCATCATGAACCCCATCATAAATCTATATAATGTTAAATCATAAATCATCTAGAGATTTTTCAATCATAAATGTTTAACACATAAATCATCTATGTCTAGAGGTCTGGATAGCATATAAATATATGTCTCAAATCATAAACTAAAAATTTCAAACACATAATAATGACATATATAATGAGTCTAAAATCAAAGATCTGTGCAACATGTCCTAAACTAGGGAGTCATCCAATCGCATGTGAATAGAGTGACCCTCTGATCGAGTGTCACGAGCATCCTCTTGTTGTGAAGCAACAACTGACCCCTGCGAATTTAGTACAACAGTTGGTTATATATATAGATCTATATCGAGAGAGAGAGAGAGAGAGAGAGAGAGAGAGAGAGAGATTCCTAATATAACTAACTAAAAGCATTTAAAAAACAAATATTCTTAATAATTTCTATAATCTATCTTAATGTTTTCTAACATTTTCTAACATTTCTACTACAGTTTCTAATGTTTTCTAAATATTTTCTAACATTTGCTAACATTCTACTACGGGTTTCTATCATTTTCTAACATTTTATAACATACTACTACAATTTTATAACATTTGCTAACATTCTACCATAGTTTTCTAATATTTTCTAATGTATACTAAGTTACAATTTTCTAACATTTGCTAACATATTCTAACATTTCTACTACGATTTTTTAATGTTTTCTAACATTTTCTAACATTCTACTATTATTTTCTAACATTTTCTAACGTAATACTATAATTTTATAACATATTCTAACATTTCTACTAAAATTTTCTAATATTTTCTAACATTCTACTATGATTTTCTAACATACTACTATAATTTTCTAACATATTCTAAAATTCTACTATGATTTTCTAACATTTCTACTAACTAAATATTATTTAAAATAAATAACTAACTAAA
>MU223733.1:73415-88415 GCA_018584345.1 Thuja plicata | reverse complement strand
GAGGCAGATTTCTTCCTGGTACTAGATATAGTTCTGGAGCTTGGGCCAGCCAGCTGATTATCCTGTTTCCCATCTTCCTCATCATTGCCTTTATCAAGGTTGTTCCCTTCCAATAGAGCACAAAGAGCCTTAAGATTATCAACAATAGTTTTCATGCCCTCATTGTGCATAGTGATCAACTTCTTCATCATTATCTCACTATTGTTCACTCTCTCTTTAATTGGTTTGATAGCATTGTCAATAACATTGGAAATAATTTCTCAGGATGGCATCAATCAGATGAAAGCTAACCATAAAAGTATGGAAGATAGAATTTCTTTGCTGGAGGATATAGTGGACAAAATGTGCAATGAATCAGTTATGTATCATCAAGGCAATGATGTGTTCGATAAGGTTAACAACATGGATAAAAAGATTAGCATTCTAGTAGATAACAGGCTTAAAAATATGACCGATAAGATAAACAACAACAAAGCACTTCTGAAAAAACTTGCTAACATCAGCAAAATTGGCATGAAAAAATCTGTGGATAATTTGAATTCTCTTTATAATCTTCTCAAGAGTAACTACAATGACAAGGTAAAGCATGAGAATGAAGACCCCCAAGAAATTCAAAAAGATATTACCAAGCTGAGGGATTCGATCCAGTGCATGGAACTTCAGATGGTCGAAGTTCAGATGCTGGAAGACTAGATGGAAAATGTTTAGTTGCTTGGCTGGAGGTTGTTGGTTGCTGGAAATTTTTTGTTCTTTGACTTTTGGGAGTTTTTGTTGCTTTTAGTTTGTTTTTTTGCTTTGTTCTGAACTCTAAATTTCTATCTGGGTTTTAGCCCTTTCTCAGTGTTCTGTCATGCTTGACAACTTGTTGTTTTTCTTGTTGCTTCCTATTTATCTTTCTGTTTCTTTGTAAAGGGTTTCGGGGTCCCTTCAAAACCTATTGTTACCTTAATCAAAAACATTGGAAATAATTTCTTCCAGCTTATTGTTATTATTAGTTACTTTCTCAAAAACAACCTTACCTTTCTGAAACTCCTCAGCATCCTTCTGCATTTTAACAATGGTGTCCTCCAGCATCACATTCTATGACTCTAGGGATTTAAGCCTAGAGCAGGTTTCCTGAATATCCTCTTGGACCCATTTGTATATGTTGTAGCCATACATGGCTTTATTTCTTGCTTCTTGCAACATGCTGACGTTAGTAACTCTCTTAAATTTGAAGTCCCAATCCCATAGATCTTCTTCAATGCTTTTCTGCTTCTATATTTTCTTTCCCTTTTCTTCATTTTTTCCCTTAGGACTATTAGGAGGAGTGGGAATGATCTCACACTTGACATATTTTTTAATCTAAATTGATAGTATCTTCATCCTTACTCCCTTGAATATCATTGAAGCTCTCATCCTATGCATTATTGACAACTTTTTCATAATCTGCTTCCAAATCTTTAGATTCTTCAGCATACTCCTTCATAATGTTACCCAGGCTATCTGCTTCAATATAATTTTTATCAGGATCATCCTCACTATTCCCCTGAATATTGTCAATATAGACTTCCATGACATTGTTGATTTGCTCAGTAACCTCCTCCGGGATTTCCTTTACGAAATCTTCCATGGTCTCAATAGACTCAAATTTATTGTCATCATTACCTTTTTCTGGAGTAACAGAGTGGGAAATGTCTCTGTTACTTAGCTCACCTTTGGCCATATCTTCTTCCTCATAGGAGACCTCTTCCAGGTCATCTTCCAACTTCATTCCTTCAACCTCATAAAAAATGGAAAGCTTGGAATCGAGTTTAACAAGGCTCACCTTACGAGATTTTTTGCTTGAACCAGTGCTAGCTTTCTTATCAGGAGGAGTATTAGAGTGCTTTCTTTTGGTTTTGGAGATCTATTTAGGAATCACCTCAGATATATGATCTTTGGCATAGTCATCAATAATCATAATAAACCCCTCATGCAGAACAGGGGTACCCTTAACTTTGTGATCCATAATGGTCTGATTCAGAGAGATAAGGAGAAAGAATGGAAATGAGACCCTAATATTACATGTATGAAGTGGTTAACCAACACAAAATGGTAATTGTAAACCCTAGTATACCTTCCATCAAGTGTAAAGTATTACATAATTTCTTTAAGGACACATACCCAAATGTGTTTGACATTATCCAAGTTTACAAAATCCACATTACCTTTAACCAACATAGCTCTTCAGTAAAAAAATTTGTTAACACATAATCCCTTTGCACTCTACCCTTTATAATGTCTCTTGAAAAATTAATAATTAATAAAAAATAAAAAATCTCATATCAACAAATCAAAATATTTTTTTACTCAAACTTTTTTAATGAATAGATTAACCTATAAATTTAAACTTAGAAAATCATAGGCATTTTCTTCCATTTAATACATCTTTATATTTTACTTGTTAATGGGTGTATGAAGGTTGGTCTTCACAAGGTATGTAGGGAAGAGGTATAATGGAAGGCTCTGGAGAAGGGATGGATGAAAATCAACTTTGATAGAGCTGTGTGGGGTAATCTGGGTCCTTCAGGTGCTGGTTGTATAGCTATAGATTCAATAGGTCATATCATTGCTACAGAGAGAAAGATATTGGGAGTAGGAACAAACCACGAGGTTGAAGTGCAGCCAACTTTGCCAGGGGTAGATCTTGCACATAGGATTCAAGTTGAAAATTTGCACTTGGAGGGTGATTCCCAAATTATTGTAAATGTCATTATAATAGGGACATTTTATGCATGGAAATTATAGAAGGTGGTCGAGGTGATAAGGAGGAAACTTTTTTTTAAAAAAATTTCAAAATTTTCCATGTATACCAAGAAGGGAATACACTATCAGATTCATTTTTCAAGTTGGAAATTGATGTGGCAGTGATGTAGCGAGGAGAGGATGGTGACATCGTGATACTAGAGTGAAGAGATGTGATGTGACATTGGGAAGTGTCGATTGTATCAAAGGATGTTGAAAGGACAGCCTTTGCATTGAATGCAAATGGAAGGTTGCATAAATGTAGCTACTCATAGTATTTGTACATATTTCAATGGGTGCATTCAATGAGGGGAATGAAGTAATCGATATAAATTTTTTCATTCGCATTTTCAAAGACATTCTATTTTTGGAAGTGCAAAAATCAGGTAGTTTGGAAATAGTAGAGCAAAAGGGTGACATGAAAGCAAATTTTACTTTCGGCGCTTTGAAACAAAAAATGGAATTCAAGGGTCTAGTGCTAGAAGAGCGGTTGAAGAATGTGTTTACTTTGGCCCAACATATTTTTCTCAACATCATCTAGATGTTGTTAGGGTGGAGTATGTTGTTTCACAATTTTGGTGGAGTAAAAATGCAAACATTGTTGCCCTTTTCTGTGCCTAGGGTCTGCATTTTAGAACAAGGGAGGAAGTGAAGTGCATTTTGGAAAGGTGTGTGTGGTTAGAATGGAGGTAGGGCTTTATGAAATCCTACACTTTGTAATGCTCGGCTGAGGGTTTGTAGTGACACAAGGTGATTGGTTTGGTTTTCCAGGGTTTCGACCTTGGCTGCACCCTTTCCTCTTTCATAGAAGTCTAGGGGATATTTTTTCCAGGAGACAAGAAGAAAGGAGGGCATGAGAACTATTGGTAGAATTCATCTATAATTAGGAGATGGAGTTAGCAATAGGATTACCGCAGAGCCAATTAAGTTCAGACTTGTTCTGACTAAAATTGACGGGTGTCTGGGAGGAGATGCAATGCCATAAAAGGGATAGGTGAAGGTAAAACTGAGGTCACACTAGAATTGGTGCCATGAGTGCTCTAGAGGAAAACATAATGATGGAAGAGGGTGTGTAATAAGGTAGAGGAAGTTTCATGTATGAAGAGAATAATTATGGCAGTGGTGGTCCTTTTGAGGGAGATGGTCCTTTTGAGGTTTCCCATGTCTAGGTGGAGCCGAGCGATGAAGCATTTGAGGTTGGTGAGGTGTTGGGAAGAGGTGGTACAAGAACAACATTGGGTGATGGTGGTGTGATTGAGATAGGTGGTTCATCACCTTCCCTTCTTTTGGCACATTCTCCAAATATTTTTAGTTTTACAATTGTTAGTCTGTAGATAGCTGTAGGGTTCATGAATTTTTTGTTGTTGTTGTTGTTCTGATAGCCTAGTGTCATGATGGTTCATCATGGTCTGGAGGATGGGTGATTCTATGCAGTTCTGTCACCCAATGTTTGTGCATAGTGGTTGTATCTGATACGGTGGTCACTTTTTGTTAGTATTGGGTAGTGAGTGTAGATTTTGGGGTGATTCTATGGTGACATTTCTCATATTTTTTCATACAATGTAATGCTTATTATATAATATTAATAAAGTAATCTTTTATCGACCAAAAAAACATATTTATATATATTTTGAATTGATTATCTTATCACATCTCCATCATTGACACCTTTGTATAGGTGTGAAAATCATTAAAAATAATATATTGAAAAGTCTTGCTATGGGGAAGGAAGGGAATGAGACATGGTGCCAATATGAGCACCATGTGAAGGTATGTGCACCCATTAATTACATAGACTAGGTACAAAAGGTAGCATGGTCATCTTCTTTTCATTACAAGATTTTTAAACTTCAATGCCAAGGAAGGAGTAGATAAAAAATAAAGAAAAAAATCTTCATTCTAAAAATATCCTTCCAACCTTCAAACCAAAATGAGAGGTTCTAAATAGGTTGTGGATAAAAATAAAAGAAAAATAGAGTAGATAAGTATTTTTTTTTGGAGAGGGTATGCAAATTAAGGCCTCGGGGATGAAAAAAAGTATAGAAAGGCAGGGAATAAAAGACGAAGGCTGAGGCAAATCGAATGTAGGTGATGAACTTACAATCAAAGATAAAAGGATAGAATGAGGATAGATCTTAGATAGGTTGGAGACTCTCATGAAGCGTGAAGGATACATAGAGAAGGGACATGGAAGGATAAATAAAAAAGTGTATGGAGAAGGAAACCATGGAGGGAAGAAAAGAGAGACTATACAAAAAAACCAGCATAAATGGAGATAAATTCCTAATGAACATGAGATTCATGGATTTTTGTAACAACCTAACATATTTATGAGATGAATTTATTCAAATAACTTTAGAAATGCAATTGGCATATATACATGAAGTCCACAAATTTTGAGCTTTATAAGAGATGTTTTAATTTGGCACCTACATTGGAAATATTTTCAACACCATCTCTAAAGGTAAGTACACTGTACCATATTTCCTTTCTAAATAACCTATAATTTATAATTATTCACTTATATAGCTAAAAAGAGTTTGAAAAGTATATAGTAGGAAAATCATGTTGCTTAGAACAACATTAAATAGGGCAAAGATGTTGGGATAACTTTGTTATTCTACTATTTAACAATATTAGGCAATGCTTATTGGTCGGTCATTAGACAATTTACAATGCTATTTTATTTACATTTGTATGTTGGGGTGGTGTATTAGATTATCTCCCTATGTTTCAAGTTGATATAGAAATGATATGTGCATTCTATTCATATGAGGAACATATTAATTTTAAGTAAAATATTACTTATTTTGATATTGTAGATATTAACCTATTTAGATTTATATGGTATTGTACTGTGAAGATATTTTAATTATGGTTGTCTTGTGCTCAATTAGGGCTTGATTCATTTTATATTTATTATCTTAAGAATAAATTTCTATGTATGGATTAATTCTAGTAATTGTTGGACAAAATAGGGTGATCTTGAAACTTGTATTTCATTTGGAAGTCCTAATATCACTTATGGGTATTAATGTCTATGGAAATAAATAAATAACTATAAATAAAATACGTGACTTATTAATATCATCATGAATTGATAAGATAATTGTCTCATCTATTGGCATTGATAACTATAGCATTTCATACTTTTAGGGAAACCTTGAGTTGAATTTAACTCAGTGTGAGCCACTTATTGATTTGAGACTTGATATCCTTAGGATCTATATCCTTTAATGATGTTTGGATTAAGAAATATTTAATGCCCAAATCAAACAAAAAATTATGAGGATTATCCATTGAGTTTGAAAGACCTCACACACACAAAAAAAAATGCCTGTGTCCATGTGTACATGTCTGTGAGTGTAATATTACAACTTGACATTGAAAAGGCAAAACACTTAGCATTTGAGGCTAATTTCTTAACATGACAACATGAGGTCTATCAATATTTAATATGAGAAACTAGATATAAGAATTATCACAAAAATAAAGGAAGAATAATACAGTATTAGGGAGTTATAATATGACATTGTACTGAATGGAAAACAACTACAATTGGTGGTGGTACTTAAATTGAATGAAGAGATAAGCCCTATATAATCATGTTCTACAAAATATTTTCACACCTTCCTACTAACCATCAAATCATAATTAGTTGTATCATCCTAAAAAGTTAGCGCCTATAATTAGATGCTCAATTTAGCCCCATTTTAGCATGTATAGGTTCCTGCATTGATTTAATGCTTATAATACCTTTAAATTAATATTATAATTCTTGTGTTAATTCAATTTCACCAAATATTGATGCGATCCTTTATTTATAAGCATGTTCCTCTATTATTTCTCTAATTCAATCATTTATTACCCTACATGGGCCCTATGTTACCATTTATGGCCTTTGTACTTCTTCTCAACCTTGAAATTGGTTGTTCCTCTTATTCTGGCATCTACCCTATCTCCATGACCTCCCATTTTACTTATGACTCATTCTCCTAGGAAAAAAATGTCCAAGGATTTTTTTCCCCAAGGATTTGGCTAAAATTTGAATTGGGGCTTGGTTGCGATGTTTTGGTGAGAAATTAGCTCCCTTGGTTAACCTTGATCAATTTTGAATCTCAAAACATGTGTGAGAGGTATATAAGTGGCCCATTTCTACTCATTCTGGTAACCAAGGAGATTCATGATAAATATTTCAAGAGCTCTTCTACATCCAAGTATTATCAAAGTCTTCAAGTATCTAGGTCTTCAATCCTTCAAAGCATCATTCTTCTCCTTCATTCAAGCACTGTGGTAAACTAAAACATTCACGGTGCAATATCTTGTGTTTCATGATTCCCTTTGAGAATTTTGTGTTGATTCAAAGGCTATTGCATTAACACTTGTGATTACATCAAAATAAGCATTATACCATCAAGGTATAAGGTGATTTATGATTCAAATCTAGCTTCTATTTCATATTAGCAACCTTTCCTTTATGCAAAGTCATTTCATTTTCAAGGTTGATACCTCAATGGGGGTTTGACCAAGGCAAACCCCTTTCCACAATTTATTTCCCAATTTTTTTGTGTGTGGGAATAGGTGACACAACTATTAGACCTATTCTGGGAAGTTAAGGATCTATGGGGTCAACCGTCAAAGTTTGAGAAAAATCCCTAGTAATAAAATGCCCCAAGATTTTTGTTCCCTCAAAATCATCTCCAAATTTCAATCATAGGTTGGTACAATTTTCAGATTCCTATTTTTGTTCACTATAGTTGTCTGTCTGCTTTCCATGAGTTTGTATTTCCTAAATCTTGTCAATTTTGCTTATTTAGTCTCCTACTTTACATTAACATTTTATTTAGTCTCCAAATTTCCCAAATTTATTATTGTGAGGGACCATTTCAATCATTTAGCGCTTAAGTCCTACTTGAGCCTATTGGGTAATCTTCCTTTTGAATGCACATTTGGGAAATAAGGATCAATCTACCTTGTTTCCCTTTTCCTATTGTACATTTTGGCGAACTCAACTCATAACATTTCCACTTCTAATTTGGTATTTATATCTTCATTGTATACATTGAATTATTTCATTTTATGCAAAAACAATATAAAAATTGCATATTTTCTCTCATTTCATTTAAAAACCTAGTCCATTCTTGCAAATTTCATTTTCATGCGTAAAAACAATAAAAGAAAATCAATTTATGCATTTTTGTTGCATTTTTTTATGTACCTATTTAGAAATTATTTCAAATAGATCCTTTCATTCCTTGTTTATGCACTTGCATTGCAAAATGATATAGAAATTGCATATAGTTTCATTCATTGTGCACATATATAAATTTGGTTTGTTCATAATAAATATTTCCTATAGATTAGTTTCATTTTTCTCTCTTTTGGGCCCTCCTTCTCATGAGGACATATTGAGGCAAGACAATAATACCTCTCTCAATGATCTCCCTATTTGGGATGAACCATTAGAAGATTATTTTGATTATTATCTTGATATGTATCTCCCCCATGAGGGTGTCTTGGTAAAATAAAATGATATTATAGTAGAGGATATTTATATGATTGTTCATTCCCTTAAGGACATTTTACCTTCTATTCATTTCAATGATCTTCCTTCTAGAGATGAAGCATTAACGAGTTATGTTTGTCCCCCTCCTAAAGTATTTCCTATTTATGAAGATATTTTGGAGAAAGAGGATACCATCCTTGATGCTCTTCAAGAGCATATTCAAGTCAATACTATTCATGTTTTGGGTAGTGAAAAGCCTAAGTTTTTTGTTCATCTTCGTCAAGATACCCCTCAACCTCAAAATCAACCAATCACTATGGTAAAAGTTTCTCAACAGCCTGATTATCATGCAGTTGCTCACACATATCACACAATAAATAATAGTCAACCTACCAATCAGTTGTTCCTCCTTCCCTTCTTGCTTCTCAACTTGTGCTTCCTCCCGCACCTCGTCTTCCTCAAAATCTTGGAAAGGAATATGATTTAGTAGAACAACTCCATGTTACTCCTGCCAAGTTATCCCTTTGGGAGCTTCTTCAAACTTCACCTACATACCATGAATCATTACAATAATCCTTGAGAAAAATGTATGTTCCACAACCTCTACAAACTAATATAAATTATATATTGGAATGTTTGAATGTAGCCAATAATAAAGCTCAAATTATGCTTTCTCAAGATGAGTTACGTTCTAAAGAAATTTAAAATCAACATGATTATCTTATGGTTGTTATCCTTATGAATGCTAATCTTATTCGAAGAGCTTTAATTGATAATATATATAGTCTTAATGTGTGTATCATTTATTTGTTGGATAAGATTAAGGTGGATACTCCATTAATTAAACCTGATTCTATTCCTATTTATGGCTTTGAAAATGTTGCTAAAAAATCCTTAGGTACTATAACCTTACCTATTAAGGTAGTTCACGTTACTTTACCTATACCTATTCATGCAATTCCCAATACTCTCACTTATAATCTTCTATTAGGGAAACCATGAATACATGTCGTACAAGTTGTTCCTTAAACACTTCATTTCAAGGTGAAGTTCATTCATAACAACATAATATACTCTTGTTGCAGATGATAAGATCCATAATTTATTATAAGAAAAATCTGATTCTTCATCCATTTCAACAAAATATATATTCCCCTCCTAAATATACTTATTCTACTAGAAGTGCCCTTTTAGAAGATGATTTGGGGCCATTAGAATTTACACCATATTTTGTAGGAGAATACAAAGTTTTAAAGTTCCATATGTGTCATTTGTCCAACCCGATTCTCAAAACAATTCAACTCATAATCTTCAACGTGGTTTAGGATGCATGCAAAAAAGTGTCGATACTTGCAAGAAACCTACCTCACCATTTCCTCTACAAGTGTTTAGTTTCCAACCTCCTCCTTTATATAAATCCCTTCCCTTATCTTTTAACATTTCTTCTATGCCTAGATTTAATAGAGAAAACATTTTGTCTGACCTTCTTCATGCTAAGTTTATTACTTGACCTAAATGAAAGAATAATCCTAGTCAAAATTTTGTGAATCTTCCTTTGTGCATGTATCATCGATATCATGACCACTCTACTAATGAATTTCAATCTTTGTATTACAAAATTTAGGAAATCATTGATTATGATATCATTCACATAAAATGTAACAATGAGTTGTTTTTTAACCATAATTACTTGGAATAACATTTAAGTTCATATTATGTTGCTCCACACTATGTGACATGGTTAGTCTCCCCTTTGGAATTTCATTTTCATTCATGGTGGTGCAATTTTAGGTGCATTCATAATTTACGAGTGACACAATAGTCTTCCTCATCCTTATCATTGTCTCCATGCTTGGGGGGGAAGGATAATATTTCAATTTCTCATCCTTTGTAAGTATCCACTTTTTCTCTTTGATATGTGGCATTTTTTTATCACGTGATATCAAATATTACATAGATTTGTTCATTTTGATTATAGATACTCTCTTATACAATAGCTATGTATCCTTGATCATAGCCTCTTCTTTTTTTTCAATTGTGTATCCATGGTAAGTAAATCTCTTACCTTGAGGGCTAAAAGTGTGTCATCCTTCCTCAATAATCTCTTTTCCTAGCAATGGGGAAGGTGTGAATTATTCCCTTCTTGTTCCAAATCTCTTTTAAGCATCTTTCAAAAGGATCCCCTTTACACTTGTGACACAATATCTCTTTGCACTCATCCCTTCCTTGACCTTATAGGAGTTTTGACTTCTTTGGCTTGGATTGGGTGTTGCTTATGAAAGTCCTCCTTTGTGTTAAAGGTGCTTTATCCTTGTTCCTCTTTTCCTTAAGATATCAAAACAAGTCATATTTTGTCATCTTAAGGGGGTGCATACATGTCCTCCTTATTGCAAATATTATGATTATTTCTAGCATTTCACACAGACTAAACTAGCATAATGTAATTTTCTAGGGCCAGATCACTCTTTTTTGTACATTTTTGGTGGATTTCCTTGAATACAATTCTTTCTTTGGTTATCCTTAGGATTGGTTGAACTAGCATAACGTAACTTACTAGCCCTTTTGACCTCTCCTTTGCATACATTTTTTAGGATTGGTTGACTAGCATAATACAATTTACTAGACCATTTGACATATCATTTTTATGGGTTGACTAGCATAATGCAATTTTCTAGACCATTCAACCTCTTATTTGCATATAATTTTATCACTTGACTATCAATCACTAGACCATAAAATACCTCTTTATATTTTTGTATGGATGGAACTAGCAGAACACAATTTCCTAGACCATTTTCCCCTCTTCTCTTTTACTTCTCTCTCATGGATCACCTAGCACAACAAAAATTTCTAGACTTTCATCCATGGTTTTTCCTTCTCTCCTCAATGATTCCATTGCATAAGAAAATTTGCTAGTGGATTGGATCATGGATTCTTATGATATCTTTGATGTGTGCTCTTGTTATTTCCAAGTGATCACTTGTTCTTTTTTAATAGCTTTCCAAGTATGATGCTAGCGGTTGAGACATCTTCCTTATCAAGGTCTCTTCAACTAGTTTACTTGGGATCTTAGTAAGCTTTAGGATTTTGTTTTTGGTTTATGTGTCCTTTCACATGGTTGAATGAGTTAAGATCCTTGGTTTGGGGTCTTGTACCCTTAGATTTGGCGATGTCTTATCCCTTTGCATTTTTCCCATGATCACATATTTATTTCTTTCTCTCTCTTTCTTCTTCTTTACCGTGAGCATGAAGTAGAATCATACTCTCATTAAAGGAGGGGCTAAATGTACCATCCTAAAAATTTAGCACCTATAATTAGATGCTCAATTCAGTCCCATTATAGCATGTATGAGTTCCCACATTGTTTTCACGCCCCCTTAACACTCTCTATACCTTTAAATTAATATTATAAGTCACGTGTTAATTCAATTTCACCAAATATTGATGCGATATTTTTTTTATAAGCATGCTACTTTATTATTTCTCTAATTCAATAATTTATTATCCTACATGGCCCCTACATTACCATTTGTGGCCTTTGTGCTTCTTCCCAACCTCAAAACCATCTTTGCCTCTTATTCTAACATCTACCCTATCTCCTTGATCTCCCATTTCAATTCAGGCTCCTTCTCCTAGGAATAAAATTCCCAAGACCTTTTGTTCCTAGGAACAAAATGACCAAGACTTTTTTTCCCCTAAGAATTTGGGTAAATTTTGAATTGGGGATTGGTTGTAATGTTTTGGTGGGGAATTAGCTCTTATGGTCGACCTAGATTAATTTTGAATCTTGAAATTTATGAGAGGTATATAAGTGGCTTATTTCTCCTCATTTTGGTAACCAAGGATATTCATGATTAAAATTTCAAGATCTCTTCTACATCCAGGCATTCTCAGAGTCTTCAAGCCTTCAAAGCATCATTCTTCTCCTTCATTCAAGAATTATGGAAAACTACAACATTCATGGTGCAAGATCTTGTATTTCATGATTCCCTTTGAGGATCTTGTGTGGAGTCAAAGGCTATTGCACTATCACTTGTGATTACATCAAAAGAAGCATTTCACCATCAAGGTATAAGTTGATTTATGATTTAGATATAGCTTCTATTTCAAATTAGGAATATTTCCTTTATGCAAATTCATTTAATTTTCAAGGTTTATTCCTAAATAGGCATTTGAACAAGGAAAAACCCTTTCCAAAACCTTTTCCCCATTTTCTATGTGCGAGAATAGGTGGTACAACTGTTGGTACTATTTTGGGAAGTTTGGGATCTATGGGGTCAACCATCAAAGTTTGAGCAAAATATATGGGGAAAAAATCCCCAAGATTTTTATTCCCTCAAAATAATCTCCAAATTCCAATCACAAGTTGGTAGAATTATCAGATTCTCATTTCTTGTAATTGTAGCCATCTGTCTATTTTTCGTCAGTTAATATTTCCCAAATCTTGTCAATTTTGCTTATTTAGTCTCCTACTTTGCATTATCATATCATTTTGCCTCAAATCCAAATTTTCCCAATTCATTATCATGAAGGATCATTGCAAAAATTTAGCTCTTAAGTCCTATTTGAGCCTATTGGATCATCTTCCTTTTGAATGTGCATTTTGGAAACGAGGAGCAATTTACCTTACTTCCCTTTTTTTATTGTACATTAGTATATGTGACAATTATGAATACGTTATCTAGTCTAAGATCAAGACTATCATAAGAACATGGGGTTGCACCATGTGTTAATGCAAATTATAAAATTAATAGTATTATGGGTAATATAATTACTAGGTAAATATTTTCATAGGTCAGTCCAATGGATGTAATATTTATACCTTTATTAAGTATGATTCAAGCATAAATCATACTTAGAACATGTTTATATGTGTTATCATATGTCCTTTTAAGATACCTATAATATAATCTTGGATTCTTAGGTTGAATCAATACAAATATTAGTATGAGCTCAAGTTGAGAAATGGATGACCATGTTGGTAGTTCCACTTTATCGATATAATTTAATTGTGAGTTTAGTTATGATTTCCTAACTACTATTAAGTGTTACTAATTATGATGAAAAGTTGGTAATGAGAAATTGTGTGTAGGTTTCCTTGAGATTCCTTGTGAGGAGAGCTATGTGTAACTTTGATCTATTTGGAAGCGCAAATGTAGGTGATCCTTGAGTGAAGAATACCCTTGTGAACTCAAGTCCATAGGTGGAGGGTCTAGGGGGGATAACTCCAGGAATTGGGTTGTTCCAAATTTATTTTACCTTCCCTCTTTTTTAGGCTTTAGAGGAGGTTAGAATTTTTAATGGAATATTAGAAAAGAGTCAAGAATAGTTAATAACTTCTATATAATGTGTAATGCACATTTGAATAACATGCTAAATAAAGTGAATGAGTTGACTACTTAATAGTCATTATTTTGTAAAGGGTACATGTTGAGTTGTGACCATATTTTTTTGGTCCTATGTGTTTGTTATGTGTTTTGAAGCTTAACACCTGAATTATATGATTCACATACACTCCTAAATTAGTCGATTGCGTTATACTTATCCATTTATTTAGCACTATGAATATTGTTGTGTATGACCCCCACAAGTGTGAACCATCAAGATATTTACATAGTGAAGAGAAGCCATTGGATTGTGTGAATGGTCAATGTATGGGATACTACAAGGGATTAGTTGGCATTCACCTTGTTCATAGAGGTGAAGTTTCAAAGGCTACTCTAGATATGGTAACAATTAGCGGGTTGTAAATGGACTGTGCCAATGGTAGATGCCTAGAGATATCGTTATATATTTTAATGGATAGTCAACATTCAAATGGTTCATAGAGGTGAAGGATTTATAGGGGTTATCTGATATTTTATATGGTAATGATTGTGCGGGTAGTTTCCTTACTTTTTAGGTAGTAGCAATCAGAGCTAATCATTGTATCAGGTTGGTTTACTGTTAGAAAACTATAGCATGAGGGTTATCAATGCCAAGTCTTACTTGGGATTGTAAAGAAGATAGATGAAAATATCACTAAGGTCACCAAGTGGTATATGTTGGAAGCTACTTCTTCCTGGTTGGACATATTTTTAACTAGTGTGTGTGTATATTATGTACCTGATGGGAGAGACACAACACATCAATAGATCATTGCATTAGTTCAAAAAGGCTAGATAAGCATGTAAAACCAACTAATATCGACCTATTGCCTTCTAAATAAGAAGAGTGTGATTAGTAACATAATAGCCCTCAGATTATGTTACAATCAGTGACATATATGACCTAGCTTGAAGGATTTTAGTTTAAAAACAAGCTAAAAAGATGGGAAAACATGCATTCTAGCTCTAAGAATGGAAATAAGAACAATGTGAAAGCATGAAATAAGAAGTGAACTATGAATCTAAGATTAATCTAATAGCATAACATTGCATTTAGGATATGAGTTGAAGGCTTCTTTGCTCTCAAAAATGGCTTCTATTTATAGAAGAATGAGAGAGAGAGAGGGGAGACAAGGCTCATTTATGAGATAAGGGACTCATTAATAGAGGTGTAAGAACCATTAATGCCTTGGGCATTAATAAGGCATGGAGGAGACATAGGCTTAATGCATCTCCATTAATAAGGCATTAATGAAAGCCTTAAAGAAGCAAGGGAAGGGTGTAAGAGGGTGGCTTGAGAAGGTGGACTTGAGAAAGTCAAGCTTGAGAAAGTGGACTTTCTCAAGTGGGTTGAGTTGTTAA
>MU223733.1:61055-73333 GCA_018584345.1 Thuja plicata | reverse complement strand
GAATTAGGATTAGGATTAGATTAGCAAGGGTGAATGGGTTGAGAAGGGTTAGAACCCAGGGTAGAAGTGGTTGAGATAGGTTAGGTTGGGGTTTAAGGGAATATTAATTAAATAAATTAAACTTATTCAATTCATTCAAAAATATAAGAATTAATTATTTAAACAATTTAATTATTTTTTAATAATTAGGGGACTATAGCCATTTTAATTAAATTAAATAGGCTAGGGGAATGGGGTCATTGCAAGTGGGTAATTGATTTAGAGATTTATTTAATTCCTTTATAATTAAATACTATAGCCATGTTTGAATTTGATTCATTTTAATTGGAATAGACCAAATTCAGGTGGTTACATTTGCCCCTCTTTAAATTGATGTGCGAGCAGTGCATTGATTCAAAGAAAGTTTTCAATTTTGACTTCAGAAAGATTGAGAATCCTGTTCTTGGTTGTCGAATGAAATGTTGATGAGATCAGTCTCGCACTTGATCGAACCAAACTGATAGAATTGATTTTGAACTTGGTTGTCGTCCAAAAATCAATAAAAGATTTCAAAGTTACCAATTCTGAACTTGGTTGTCGTCCAAAAATTGATAATATTGATTCTGAACTTGGTTGTTGTCCAAAAGGTTAGTACAAAGCTGCCAGGAGCTTAATAAAAATATTTAAAAATGAGAAAAAATAAGATATTAGCTCATGAGAACCAAAGCTTTCTATCCAATAGTTCTGAATTTAGTCAAGAAAACTGTTATGCCCCTAGTTTGTTTGATAACGAAGTCATTTTGATGCTATTTCAAGCAAAAATTTAATTGATGATAGTGTGATCATTCCCCCTTGGGAACCAAATTGAAGGAAAAGAATAAATCCCTTAGTTGAAAGAATAGATCACTTGCAGGAAGTGGCGAGGGCAAGAAAGAATGGAAGAGAAAAAAAGAAGGTGTGTTTAAAGATAAACACACGATTACCAAGTTATTTACGTGAAAATGGGAGTGATAAGACTGATAAAATGATGTTTAGACCAAGATGTATGATAAAATGTGCAGTGTTGACTAATGGTTGGACTAAATGAAGCAAATTTATAGTTTTTGAAATTGTCACAAAAGTGGTACTGTGCTGCTGAAAATATCTGAGGCACCTTCGATTTGATTCCTGATTGATCAAAAAGAGAACAAAAATGAATTTGTAGTTGTCCAAGAGGAGTCTCAGAACTCCTAAATGTCTCAAAAGACCCATATAAGCCTCCAAAATTACCATTCCACTATTTATTTTCACTTTCCTCCATAGAAATTCAGAGAGCTCTACAGAGAAGATGGTAGTCCCTGTAAGGAAGCACCATTTCAAGATGAGCCATCGACATTAGCGTCCAGCCGACTACCCACCGCTGGTAAGTGCTTGATAAACTACCCTGTGAATTTTGCAATTTTCAAATTTATGCATTTTTATGGCTTTTAGAGCCCTTTCACTTTAGAATCGCATCCGGGATTCTGGATTGCATCCTGCGAATCCCGCGTCACATCCGATTTTTCCAAATTCCTGCGTCAAATCTGGTATTTCCTGCAACGCATCCAGTTCCTTTGTTTTTGTCTTGTTTAAATAGGAAATCCATTAGTGGGTCACACCCAGTGTGCTTAGGATCGCACCCCGCGTTTAGGAGCGCATCCCGTATTTCAGGGATCGCCTCTGGTAAACGTAGTCACATCCTGTATTTCCAGGATCGCATCTAGTAGAAAAATTAGAATTTTAATATGTTTGATCTATTTGCATCCTATGAACTTGAAATGACTTAGTTAATTAGGAATCTGCCCCTACAATGTAGATAGGATACTGATGTATAGCCATTTTTGTCCAAAATAGGCCCAGTTTGAGGTAGTCACATTTCGCGACACTTACCCTGCGCACATTCTTACATTGTTAGGACATTTTTTGGATGATGAGAAGATGACTGTGATCCGATGTGGATTATGTTCCTTGATAGGTTTACCTGAGATTGGGGTAAACTATGGGTTGTTGACTGCTCTTGCCGAGAGATGGCATTTAGAGCACAACACCTTCCATTTACCGACAAGAGAGATCACTGTGACCCTGGAGGACATCTGGAGGATACTTTGGGTACCGATGGTCAGACAGGAGGTTTTCTTTGAGTCCTGAGCTGGCATGGCTATTGGTGCTGCACACAGATTTTTCTAGGATAACACCATAGACTAGAGATATCTATCTTGGGACTACATGGTTGATCACTATGATCAATTATCTGTTTACTTAGCAGGTCTGGTAGGCGGCATCCTCATGCCAGATAGGGGCCAGCACAGATTCATGGTCAGCTGGGTGAGTATGATTGAGAAGATGGTCATCCACCATCAAAAATTTGCTTGGGGGAGTTGTATCTTAGGTCACATGTACAGAGCACTCCATGAGATAGTTTACCATTATACCTGCAGCATGACTGTGGGTATCCTTATTCTTCAGATCTAGGCCTGGGATCACATCCCTGTTACACAGACGATTGTAGATAGGCAGAGGGCACCTGAGAAACTTTATATATATATGTATGCATGCTTTTTGTAGCAGCCCCATCTGGGCAAGATTGAGTACTAGCGCCGATTATTCAACGATATGACATAGGTCATTTGACGACCATATCTAGATTGCAAGGTGTGGACCTCTGATGCCCGACAGGTGCCATATTTGTGCCAGAGCCGATATCTCATTGGCCAGACCAGGTATGTGATAGAGCAATTTGTCATCACCAGAGTATTGAGGCAGTATGGTTGGCGGTAGGGCAGGATAGAGGATATTATAGTATATGCCCGGACCAGAGATGAGACACCTTTATGGGGGGCACAGTTGACTTATGAGACTTCTCATCAGGAGATCTAGGATATGGTTGTTGTAGACTGGGATCTTTAGCCAGATGTAGAGGACACAAGTGTATTAGATGGTTATGCTATTGAGAGGCTCCAATACCCCTTTCCTCATTTCACTGTACCAGAGGAGATTATTCCTCGTATAGAGGAGCCACTAGACTATGATCTTGATGATTGACCAGTCAGGGGCAGAGGAGGTAGAGATAGGGCTCCTAGTAGATATGGAGGCTGTGATGGTGGCAGGGACAGTGGTAGAGATGGCAGGCATCCTCCTCCTGATGATGGCCATGATGGTGATGATAGGGGTGGTGGTGGAGAGGTCATCGATATAGGTGGAGTCAATGGTAGTGGGCAGGGCAGATGCCAGAAATTCAGATTTGTGGCCCCTCGGAGAGATACTAGTCCATTTCTTACAGCAACAGAGGTGACAAGGATCTCAGGATCAGGATACAGGTAGATATGGAGATCCACTGTCTAGATGTGAGCAAGAGAGAGAGCAGCTTCAAGCTAGGATTATAGCTTTGGAGGCCAGAGTCACTACTGATGATGCTTTATTGGCGGACAAGGATCTACAGCTTGAGCGGCTGAGAGCTGAGAGGGATGCACAGGCTGGGACAATAGTTCATCAGGGATAGAGGGCTACATATTATTAAGCCCTGTATCATGCGGTAGGTCCAGAGGGTCAAAGAGCACCTTCATTCTCTCGAGTGGCTTAGCAGTCAGAGGGGGTCATGCCTCCTCCAGTAGCTCCTTTTGCACCACCTCCTCCTCCTCCTCCTCATGACCAGGGAGAGGGGGCAGGACAGAGTTGATTATGTTGTATCATTTTGTATGACATGTATATTTTGAGATCATATTTGCATATCTGGATCTTGCTGAGATCCCCTCTTTTGTATATCTAGATCCTTCTGAGATCCGTTTTTGTAGATGACATTTATATATGTATATTTGATTCATTTTGGCTCACTGATACACTGATACTCTTTATGCTCACCGATACACTGATACTCTTTATATGTGATCTATACCATGTTACGATGATATATATCTGATGCAGCTTCTTGATTCTGACAGGTTTCGTGAGTTCTTTTTGCTTTCATAGATGTGGTAAATGTATCATTTGCACATGTGATGATATCTTGGTCTCTTGATGAGTTGGTTTGTAGATGATAACATCATTTTATGATTGGATGTGATGAGTTATTATTGATATAAATATGTGTTAAATGATACTCTTGTGAAAATGCAAATGTATGTTTCTTTTGATTTTTTGGTTATGCAAAATAGATGTATGGATGCACTTTAGGATGAAAAAGTAAAAATGCAATACATGGATGCTTTATTTTCCCGTTTCTTCTTTTTAGTGAATGCAAAATGTATGCTATGGATGTGTAATGATATTTGATATCAGTAATATGGATGGGTAATTAACTTGATGTTAGAAGAAGATAGAAATCATTTTTGAGCACAAAATTCCTTATGTTGTTTATGTCTTTTATAAATGCATCATGCAATCTCTAAATGCAGCTATATGCAGACTCTTAGGACTTGTCACTGATTAGCAAATATTGCAACATTTTTATCATCATTGGGCACTTTTTTGGAATAGACCATCTGATAGTACAACCATCACTAATACCCACTGATATTATGATAATATGAATACTATGTTTTATTGGAATGTTGGAAATAGACTTAGGCATTAAGGCATAGAAGCCAGAATAACAAAATAGTCACTGTCCTTTTAATATACTAGATTCTGATTAAGGAAAGATATTGGACCCGTAATGACCTTAAAAATTCATATCCTTGGGTACATTATGATTCATATACCTTAATGAGAATCTGGATCAAAAAATAGACAAGGAAATTGTCTCAACCTTACCGTAGTTTGCACATAACAAAGATCGAGATATATGCGGCTATCCACCCATAGTGGCAACTCTTACCATAAAAATCTAAGTTAGGTGAAATTTATAGGATCATTTGGAACAATCACCATACACAGAAAATTAAGAAAACATTATGCCCCTATCCTTGTGACTCTTTGTCTTTGCGCAGATGTCATTGAGCAACTAAGAAGACATAATAAATCATCAATTGAGAATCGATTAAATAAAATTTATAGTTACTTAGATGCCCCTAGTTGAAAACATCATCAGGACATAAAGGAATCATAATCAAACCAATAGAAAACTGTGTTTAAGTAGTACTCATTCATTCATCTGTCAAACACAGTAAAGATTCATGTAATACAAGCAATATGGTGTTCCATGTCTATGCATTGATAAGATAATCCATTCATGTTTGTGATCCAATACAGCCTCATAGGAACTCTGTTAATGTAAATGTCGTGTCCAATGTTTTGAAGAGACACCCTTGTTTTGAAAAAGTGACATTATTTTGCATGTATCAAGAAATATTGTGTTCGTGAGGTAAACCATTCTAGAGAAACCTAGCAACCGCAACCGACTACACTCGCAAAGATGCCCCCAATGCAGAATGACTTATTCCTAAGACATAAAGATAGATAAATCCCAAGCGAGGATAAGATATATATTTAGGAAAATGAAGTTAGCGTATGAGCACAGGCAAAATTATGAAGGCGTTGTGTCAGTAGTGCATTGATAGATGGAGCACAAAACACAAGTGACGCCTAATTGCCAGGTTTTCACCACTTGGCAAGATCTTTTTCTTTCTTTTTCTTTTTGCTACCAAGATGCCTGTTTTACCAGGTGCTTATCAAGGCACTTTTCTCTTTTTCAAATTTTTTGCTATTTTTGCTATTTTGAATGTTTTTGTAGTATCAAGGCACCTATTTACCAGGTTTTCACCAAGGATACCCCTTTTTGAAGGACCTTTTCCACTATTTTTGGATTTCTTCAGGATCAATTTTTTTGAATGTTTTTGGTATTTTTCAAGAACTTTTTGCTATATAGGCTCTGCTAGCCAAACATTAAGCGTAGAACTACTTCAAATGTAGAGTGTTAATAGGATCAGGAAGAACATCTCCCTCAGGTGTAGCTAACTGATAAGCTCCAGTCCCAAAGGTAGCAGTGATAACATAAGGTCCCAGCCAGTTAGGTTCAAACTTTCCTTTCTACTCTTTGTTAGGCTGGTTCTTAGGATTATCCTTGAGGACGAGATCTCCTTCTTCAAATTTACGTGGTTTGAACTTTTTATTGTAACCTTTGGACATACGTACTTGATACACTTTGAGGTGATCAAATGCTTGTTTCCTATGCTCATCTAGTAGGTCTAGAGAATTCACCCTATCTATGCGGTACTGCTCATCAGTAACTAGTCCTTGTAAAGATATATGCAAAGATGAGATTTCAACCTCAATAGGTAGTACTGCTTTAGCGCCATAGACTAGAGCAAATGGTGTGGCTCTAGTAGGTGTTTGGATGCTTATTCTGTAGGCCCATAGTGTCGGATTCAGTTGTAGGTGCAAGTCTCTGCCAGACTTGCTTATAGTTTTGTGTAGAATCTTGAGAAAATTCTTGTTTGATGCCTCAACCTGTCCGTTACCTTGAGGGTAATAGATTAAGGAGCAATGTTGAGTAATATGGAACTGTTCACAAAGGTCATCAATGTCTTGATTTTTAAATTGGCCCCCATTGTCTGTTACAATTGAAGAGGGTATCCCATATCTACAAATAATATAGTTTAGAATGAACATAGCCACCTGTTTTCCAGTGGCTTTGATTAGCGGCACGACTTCGACCCACTTCATGAAATACTCAGTGGCCGTAATGATAAACTTGTGTCCATTTGAAGAGTTGTGATACATTTGTCCAACCAAGTCAAAGACCCATTGTTGAAATGACCAATGTATTATGAAAGGTATGAGTTCTTTGGGAGGAGCATGGATAAGGTTTCCATGTGTCTGGCATTTAAGACATGCTTTTGAAAATTGAATAGCATCTTTCTCCATGGTAGGCCAATAATAGCCTTCTCTGAGCAATTTTTTGGCTAATGAAAAGCCGTTTGAGTGTGATCCACATACACCTTCGTGGACATCTTTTAATGCTAGATCGGACTCTTCGAGTTCTAAACACTGAAGAAGTGTACCGTCAAAACCGCGTTGATATAGGTTTTTAGTTATGAGGACGTAATGCGATGCTGTCCTAATCAGGGATCTTTTCTCATTTCTAGATAGATTGGCGGGAATGGTTTGGTCGGAAAGGTAAGCAATGATACTGGCATACTGAGATTGATCTGGGGTATTTAGGGTACATATTATCTGGTATTCATGGTTAGCAAAGGCAGGATAGGATATTTATTCCATCAAGAAGTCATAGCAAAATTGATGATCCTCTAGTTGTAACATGGATGCTAAGGTAGCCATAGCATCCACAACTTTGTTCTTGGATCTTGGTATCTATTGGAAGGCGACGAAGACAAAGTACTTCTTCAGATCATCAACTAGTTGCTTGTAGGGAATCAACTTTTCATCTTTTGTTTGATACTCCCCATTGACTTGATTGATAATTAGTTGGGAGTCACCATACATGTGTAACTCAATGATCTTCCATTCCATAGCTAGCTTGAGGCCGTTGACCAATGCTTCATATTCTAAGATATTGTTGGTGCATGGGAACATCAATTTGTAAGATTTGGGAATTTTGTATCCTTGTGGAGTTATGAAGAGGACCCTTGCTCTAGATCCTTGTTGAGTGAATGAACCGTCAAAGTACATCTTCCATGGATGTTCAGTGAGATGCATGATTGTTTCATCAGGGAATTCAATTAGTAACGGTTCATCATCCTGGAGTGGTGAATTAGCTAATTGATATGCAAGTACCTGTCCTTTAATAGCTCTCTGTTCTACATATTCGATGTCAAATTCACTTAGAATTAGGACCCATTTTGCCAAACATCCTGTTAATGCTGTTATTCTCAAAAGATACTTTAGAGGATTGATCTTAGCAATGAGCTTCACTATATGAGAGAGTATGTAGTGTCTCAATTTTTGTGATGCGAAGATGACTGCTAAGCATGCTTTTTCAATAATGCTATAATTGAGCTCATAAGTGACCAGTGTTCTACTAATGTAGTAGATAGCTCGTTCTTTCTTTGTTTCATCTTCTTGCACCAGTAATACTCCTAGGGATGTAGTTGTAGCTAAAATGTATAGGAGTAAGGGTTTTTCATGAATAGGCGCCATAATAATAGGTGGAGCAGCCAGGTACCCTTTCAATTCTCTAAAGTTTTCTTCACAGTGTTCATCCCATTTGAAGGTAACCCCTTTATGTAGTAGCTTAGTAAAGGGTTGTGCCCTATCTGCAAGTTGGGAAATGAATCTCCTGATAGACTAAAGTCTCCCTTGTAGTGTCCTCATTTGACTAATGTTACATGGAGGAGCCATCTCTAGAATAGCCTTTACCTTTGCAGGATCTACCTAGATTCCCTTGGCGGATACTATGAATCCTAGGAGCTTCCCTGATTGGACCCCAAAGGCACATTTCTTCGGATTGAGCCTGATTTGGAACTGTTCCATTCAATCCAATATCTTTCTTAGGTTAGCAATGTGAGTACCTATCTCCTTGGACTTAGCCAATGTGTCATTGACATAGTCCTCCATGTTCTTGTGCATCATGTCATGGAATATTGTTGTCATGGCTCTTTGATATGTTGCACCGGCATTCTTTAACCCGAAAGGCATGAAATTATAGCAAAAGGTGCCCCATGCGCATGTGAATGTGATTTTCTCTTGATCCTTAGGGGTGATCTTGATTTGATTATAGCTCAAGAATCCATCCATTAATGAATACATCTGAAAGCCTGCTGTAAGATCTATGATCATGTCAATGTTTGGTAGAGGGAAGTCATCCTTCAGACATGCTTTGTTTAGGTCTCTGAAGTCCATACAGATCCTGATAGATTTATCAGATTTAGAAATGGGGACCACATTGGAGATCCACCCTGCATAGGTAATGACTCGAATAAATCCAGCTTTCAACAATTTTTCTAGTTCTGCTTTCACCAATAATGCAACATGAGGATGCATCTTTCTAAGTTTTTGTTTTACGGGCTTGATCCCGGGAGCTATAGACAAGTGGTGCATGATGAGATTAGGATCTAGCCCTGGCATATCAGTGTAAGACCATGAAAAGTTGATCTTCTTCTCCTTCAGGAACTCTGTGAACTGTACCTTCTCTTCTTCTGATAAAGATTGTGCCAGGTGAACTATTTGAGGATTGTCAATAGTGCACAAGTTTACTGGCTATGTTGGTTCAATTAATACCAAAGATCTTTCCCAAAAGTGTTCAGGGAGGATATCAAGAGTCTCATCCTTTGGCACCTCTAAGAGGTTTTCACCATTGGACATGTCTTTTTTATTTACTATTTTGGGATCTAATACTGCCACAAAGTGGTTTTCACCATCAGTCCGCTTTTTATTTTTATTTTTAAGTTTTTGACTAAGAAACCTGATATCCTCCTATGACATGTTCTCACTCCTTGCATTGGTGGAAGAAGGGTAAGGTTCACAAGCATTGAGGTAACAGGCTAGGGAGTGGTCATTGGAAAAGTTGAGGATAGGAATAGGATCTATTTCAGTCTAATCAATTAGGTCGGGAAGTATCAATGTTAGTGAGTCAGATTTGGGGAAGGACAACATCATGTTAGCATCAAAACCATCAACCATTATGACATGATCTGTTAAGTTAATTTATTTAATATTTAGATCAATAAGAGTAAGATCGTCGTTAAAAGGGTCATTGTTAGTCATATGTGGACCAAACTCTAGCGACTCATCATCATCTCTTTGTAAATGGAGGTTTCTCGCTTGTGGCCTATGAAATTCTTCTAGACTTATGTATTCACCCGTGTCTGCATCAGTGATCGGGGGAAGGATCTCTTCTTCTGCTTTAGGAGGATCAGTATCATTGAGAGGAGTGTCAGATCATTTGCTAGGAGCTGAGGGAGCTGCAAACATGTGAATTGTATCTATCCCAGTATCTTACGAGGCAATAGATAGCCGATCCCATTCATAGTCATGAGAGTCTGTGACATCATCATTAGATCTATTTAAGTATTTAGCAATGGTTATCTGATGTACTCGATTAGCTTCTTGTAGATCAAAGTGGGGTAGATCGAGGAAATGTGAAATTGTGACCAATTGCCCCAAGTTAGGATGTAAATTCCGTGGCTGGGGTATCTCTTGAGTGATTGTTTCTATGGTGTCTCCTACCTCTTGAATGGGAGGTTGTGCTAGCAAAGGAGTGTGAAGATCCTGTGGTACCTCAAAGACGGGTACATAGAATTCTCCTTGATATGCATGATTCTCTGTACCAACATGTAATAATCTTTCATAAGGCCATGATTCTAGTATTATCTCATCTGCTTCATCACTCCCTTTATCAGAGTGCGGAATCTCTATTGGAGTGGGTTTATCAGTTTTAGTATTAAAACCCAATCCTATTTTATCTTTGGCATTCTGGAACTCCATGGGAATAGGTTCAATGATCCCTCGTCCTGTGTCATTTAGAGGTCCCTTTCCTTTGTATCCCATTTGTGTGAGGAAATCATATCCCTTTCCATACTGTTCAAGGGATATCTTCACATGTTTGACCTTAGATTCCACTGGTTCTCCCTTGTAAAGCCAGTCCAAGACTGCTTGTTTTTTTGTGTTATCTAAAGAAGATGTGGATTCCTTTATCATGCCAGTTGGCTTGTGTACTTCTAGCTCCTTGGATGCTATAGGTGTGAATGTTGATGAAGGTTTCCTGTAGGATCTTGGTGATACCAAAAGTTCTGTCAGTGAGGGAGTTAGGTCCAGCTTGTATTCTCCCATACCTGTTTCTTCAAGTTTCAAGGTTTTGCTAAAACTCTTCATAACCATGTCCTTGGTAGTTTTAGGAGCAACTTCATCCATAGCTTCTTTGTTGTGTGGGATCATGCTACCTACTTTGAAATTGTTGCAAGTGTAGTTAGCATCTGCAGGAATCGTCACTTCCACCCCATTATGTGGGAATTTTATGCATTGGTGATAAGTGGATAGTACAACTTGCATCTCGTGAATCCATGGTCTGCCTAGTATAATATTGTAGGCCAATGGTAAATCCAGAACTTGACATATGACGTTCCTCTCAATTGGTCTGACTCTGATAGGTAGAGCAATAAGACCTCTAGAGGATCTTTCTTCCTCATCATAAGCTTTGATAGCTGTCTTGTTTCTAGTGTCAATTGTTTTTTCTGAGAGACCTAGCCTCCTAATTAGATCCAGTGTATAGATATTCAATCCTGTGCCTCCATCTATCAATACGCGTCTAACACAGGATTTATGAATAAGGACTTTGATATGGAGGGGTTGATTATGTGGATGTGTCAATGACTTATCATCCTCTTTAGAAAAGGAGAGGTAGTGTGGCGCTGAGATGTGATTGACCATCGCTTGAAATTTTTCTATATCAATATCTTTTGGAACATTATCAGTGTGTAGGGCTTGTTCTAGGATTTCCCTATGTACCGTGGATATCTTGAGCAACTCGAAGATGTGAATTTTGGCAGAGGTTTGTTGCAATTGGTCTACCAAGTCATATTTTTCTCCGGGGATAGTGACCATGTGTCTTACTGGTGGTTTAGGAATAGTTACAATAGGAACCTTGGATGTTGACGTTGATGTCAGTTTTGGAGGTCCTTTGATTGTAACCTGTGCTTGGCTCTGTGTTACAACATTTGAGTGGGATGAGACACCTTTAATTGTGATCACATTGATGTATTTAGTTTTAATGTTGAGAATATTAATCACATTGTCACTTTTGGAATAGGTGTAGTTTACCTCATTACCCTTCCCCTTAGATGTTTCTCATTGATTGTAATTAGGAAAGGGTTTGTTGAATGATGTATGATCCTCATTGGTAGTATGTCTATCTACTTTGATCTTACCTCCTTCGATGAGGTCTTGGATGACATTTTTAAGTTTGAGACAATTATTAGTCTTGTGGCCTTTGTTTTTGTGGAAGACACAATAGGAGTTATCATCCCACCACCTGGGTTTGACCATTGGTTCCCATGGTTTAGAATTGGGAATTGTAAGAACTTTGTTATCCACCAATGTTTTCAAAATGGTCTCAAGAGTCTCCCCTAAAGGAGTGAATGTTCTTTGGGGTTTTGAAGTCCATGTTCGTTCCTTGTTGTTATCATTGTTCACTTTGGGAATGGGAGGTGTTACCTTAGCATCTTTTCTTGCTTTCATGCCATTAGTTAGATTGAATGCCCCGGGTTTAGGATTAATGATAGAGGTGTCAACCACTCTGTCATTAACAACATTCTTGTTTTATTTCCACCATTTAGGCTTGGAGTTGGAGTTGTTGGTTTTGTTTTCATTTTGAAGGGTGATCTCTCCCCTTTTGACCATGACTTCCTCAATATGGAGGGCATTTTTAATCATTCTATCGAAGCTAGGAG
>MU223733.1:47978-60993 GCA_018584345.1 Thuja plicata | reverse complement strand
CTCCATCTTTGTAGGAAGTGTGTGAATGATTCTCCAGTTTGTTGTTTGGTGTTACATAGGTCCATCATAGTTACATCATGTTGGATGTTGTAGGAGTAATGTTGAATGAATCGTTGGATTAACTCCTTAAATGTTTTGACCTTAGGGTTCAATTTTGAGAACCACTCCATGGCATTACCTCCTAGACTCCCTGGAAACAGTCGCATGAGGTATGTAGGTTTGTGCATGTACTCGATGCTTAGAGCACAAAATTCTCGTACATGATCGTGGGGGTCATTTTCTCCCGCATACTTTGGCCTTGCCACGTTGGGAGGAAACAAGACTATAGTGATACTCTTGTCAAAAGGAAATGGACAAATGGAATCCAAAGAGTATTTTGTTTTGGGTTTCTCTTTCTCCTGTTTGAGATTTGTGAGCTCTGTTTGCATTAGATTGAGCTATTTGGTGAGAATAGATATCGGGTTTGGTATCTCCTTTTCCTTGAGTTTTTCCATGTCATAATCTTTAGATAATTTGACACCTGTGGATGCTAGATGGAGGAAGTATTTTTCTTTATCATCACTAATTATCCATTCTAATAGCTTGTGGATCTGTTTACTTTGTTTGAGTTTTTCATATTCATCTTCAGGGATCTCCTCTTCACTGTCTGATCCAAACGGATTATGTTCAAACTTGGGTATTTCTTCCTCTTTTGTGCCTTCAGATTTTTCATGTTTGCCATCATTATAACCCTCAAAAGCCTTACTCCATTCATTAGTGTTTCTATCCATTTGAGGGGAATCTAGATCAAGAAGGGAACTGCGAGATGTTTCTCCTTGAAAGTGTGGTGTTTTAAGAGGCACTTTTGATCCTTTCATTGTGTACCGGTTGCATCTTGTGTTAACCATGAAGTTTGTTTCTCAACTTTGTTAACGTTTCCCAATAGTGCAAGTAAGGATTTCAGATCATTCAAGTGGGCGTGTCTAGGTAAAAGTAACTATTTGTTGTTGGTGGATGTAAATGATTCCAGCGTCAGAGGGTTAGAATTCCCTAATAGTGAGCTGGGAACCAAGTTGTTGATAGGAAACAGGTAGACCACACGTATTGAACTAATCAAGAAAGACTGACTAAGCATGCAAGGTGGACATTTCAAAAGTGTTTTGAAAATACATCAGGGAGACCAGAAGAGACAATAGGAACCAGCTAAAGAGAAAAAAAGGGTATCCTAATCGACTGAGACTTCCTAAGAAAAACTTCTACAAATACCCACTATCCTGAATGCGAGCTCCCAGATGCGAGCCTCTGATGGTACCAGATGCGATCCTAGAATCTGGATGCAACTTCTTGCTGACCAAATGTGATCCTAAATACCAAATGCGATCCTAAACACTGCATGCAACTTGGGAAATACAGGATGTGATCTTATGATGTCTTTGTCAGTTTTGGTCAGTTCTGAAAAGTTCATTTTAGAAGTGCGTGAAGTTGCTTGTTTCTAGATTGCATTAAGAGGTGTCGTAAGGTGTGAAAAACACATGTACTCCAGGATTTGAAATTTTTTGATTGTTTTGAGGAGTTTATCTTTTTAATGATCCTTTGAACATATCAAATAGTTTTGCATTGTTAAGAGGGTGAAACAAATTCTCATCTTTTCCTATTATCTAGGTGGAGGATGAAAATATTTGCTTGTTGACTCAGGTACACACTCAAATGCTAATCAGAATATAGCCATCACCAAGCACGCAATGGCTCTAGTCATGATGCTGTATTAGCTGACTCCAAATGCAAGTGAGGGCACAATATGATGAGTGTCTTGGAGAAATTACTTTTTGCCTTGCCCAAATATTATCACCCTTTCGAGGATGAATCAGGAATTCTTTTAGTTGAAGTTGTTTTAGATTATTGGGCAATCCATTCAAAACTGTCCCCCATAGAATTGCACAAGGCAAAATTTAGGCGTATAGCCCTATGAGTACCCGAATATATGTAGTCTCGCAATCAAGATTCAAGCAGCTCCACTCTACATATACCCAGATATGTTCAAGGAATGATGTCAAAATTCCAAGAACAAAACCAGTTCTGTCTTTCGAGGCTTTAGCCTACGAGGAAGCAACTATTTATAGTAAGTTGGAAGGGTCTACGTAAAACCTGTCCTCACTTGGGTCATTCCCAGGAGATTTTTTCCTCAACCGGTAGGCCCTCTATTGTTTAAATGTATGTAACCAGGATTGGCGAGCTTTGGATGTCTGGATTTCTGATTCTTCCGAAGAAGAAGAGCATACTCTCCTAATCTAAACCATTTTCTCCCAAAACACTTAAAGAAAATTTCATTCCTTCAAGCTATGTTGAGCTCGATTTAGTTGTTCCTATTTTAAAGAAAATAGGATGCTTGAAAAGGAAAGTTTGCCTTGTTCAATTAACCAAAAAATTTAGTGAGTTGTTTGTTCAATTACTAATCCAAAAAGAATTAAACGATTGAACTTGTTCTTTGATCCCACATATTTAGTGCTTTGTGTTGTTCATTTACTGTTTCGAAATTGAATTAGATGATGTGTTTTCTTGTTCATTTACTCCAAATTTCGTTCAATCCATAAACTGATGTATGAGTTTCTGATTTTCCTTAAAAGGAAAAGAACATAATCCTCTAGCCAGTTTAGTGATAAATTGGAATATGTACTTTAAGTTTGAAAGCAAGTAAATAGAGGTCAAGATGGGGGGTTGGCAACCTGTAAAACTGAGTTAGTATTTGTTTAGTTCAAGTCCCACAAAAAACCTCCAAAAAAAAACAATCTGCAAACACTTGTTAAGCTGCAAAACACCACAAACACCACTTTTTGAAAATGTTAAAGTTAGGCAAATGAAATGCACAAGCTTTTTAACCAGATGTGAGCCTAAAAGTTTACTAAATGTGATGAAGTATACTATATGCGAGCTTCCTTACCAAATGTGATCCCTTGCTTTCCATATGTGAGCCTAAACTGAAAATGACCTGGGAAATCTCGGATGCGAGCCTCGTTTTCCATGGTGTGAGGGCGTATCCTAGATGCGATCCTGAAAGGTTAAAAACGATCCTGTGACAGAATTTTGAGCATGCAAATTAGCAAAAAAGTGTTAGAAAATGAGGTCAAGTTGGAAATCTTGCCCCATAGTGGGCGCCAAAAATGTGTGTGTATATTATGTACCTAATGGGAGAGACACAACACATCAATAGATCATTGCATTAGTTCAAAAAGGTTAGATAAGCATGTAAAACTAACTAATATTGACCTATTGTCTTCTAACTAAGAAGAGTGTGATTAGTAACATAATAGCCCTTAGATTATGCTACAATCAGTGACATATATGAACTAGCTTGAAGGATTTTAGTTTAAAAACAAGCTAAAAAGATGGGAAAACATGCATTCTAGCTCTAAGAATGGAAATAAGAACAATGTGAAAGCATGAAATAAGAATCTAAGATTAATCTAATAGCATAAAATTGCATTTAGGATATGAGTTGAAGGCTTCTTTGCTCTCAAAAATGGCTTCTATTTATAGAAGAATGAGAGAGAGAGAGGGGAGACAAGGCTCATTTATGAGTTAAGGGACTCATTAATGGAGGTGTAAGAACCATTAATGCCTTGGGAATTAATAAGGCATGGAGGAGACATAGGCTTAAGGCATCTCCATTAATAAGACATTAATGAAAGCCTTAAAGAAGCAAGGGAAGGGTGTAAGAGGGTGGCTTGAGAAGGTGGACTTGAGAAAGTGGACTTTCTCAAGTGGGTTGAGTTGTTAATCATTCCCTAATGGAATGTGACAACATTAGGAGGTGGGTTAGGGTTAGAATTAGGATTAGGATTAGATTAGCAAGGGTGAATGGGTTGAGAAGGGTTAGAACCCAAGGTAGAAGTGGTTGAGATAGGTTAGGTTGGGGTTTAAGGGAATATTAATTAAATGAATTAAACTTATTCAATTCATTCAAAAATATAGGAATTAATTATTTAAATAATTTAATTGCTTTTTAATAATTAGGGGACTATAGCCATTTTAATTAAATTAAATAGGCTAGGGGAATGGGTTCATTGCAAGTGGGTAATTGATTTAGAGATTTATTTAATTCCTTTATAATTAAATACTATAGCCATGTTTGAATTTGATTCATTTTAATTGGTTTGAATTGATTTGAATCTTATGGCTATAATAGTTAATATAAATTAGTGATAAAAATCACCTAGGATATTAAATTGATTTGAAGAATTATGCCAAGCAGTAACAGGGTCGTTTGGACATAATCGAGGGTATGATCACACTTAGGGCAAATAGGGTCCATAGTTGGAACAAACCAAACTCAGGTGGTTACAACTAGTGTCCTATAGGTGATTAAAGTTGGAATCCACTGAGCTAGGTTGCTTCACTAGCGTAAATCCTTGGGATTGAGGATGGAGCCATGGTATAGTATGGGATGAACCAAATCCTCTTCCTAATTTTTTTATGACATACTTGACTCTATTGGGTTGAGGACATACCCATGATGTAGTGTGTAATATATCAACTCCTCTTCCTAATCATCCATTGGTGAAAAGGACCATAGAAATAAATGAGACCCATAATGTAGTGACATTCCTTTTCTCTTTGAGATGCACTATGGTAAAGATATAGGTAGCCATTTTATATGAGGCATACAATATTTAATGTGTGATCCTTGTATGAGCCAGTCACTATTGTATTTGTGATTTCATGTACGAGCTAGTCATTATTCTCTTTGGGATTTTTGTATGAGCTAATAACTATTGTCTTTGTGATTCATATATGACTCAATCACTATTATATTTATGATTCATGTATGAGATAGCCACTATTGTCTTTGTGATTTATGGATTAGAAATTAACTATTATCTTTATGATGCATGTTGGAGCTGCTCACTATGTATGTGAGGTGTATCAAAACTACTCATCTTGTGTAGATATGACATGTATGAGTTAGAAAAATTGTGTACCTATTATGTGTATGGGCTATCCCTTTATGTATATATGATGTATGCTCAAGAAAAACCTTGTGTGTGTGATTTGTGATATGACCCATGTTAGGAATAGAAGACATATATCTTAACAGTTAAATGTAGATATGACCAATGAAATAGAGAAATAAAACACACATATAAATAAGGAAAAAATAATTTAATATGGTTCACCCAAACTTGGTCTACGCCCACCAAACAAAGAGTCCAATATAATTATCCAATAATTTCGACCGATTACAACCAGTGATCCCTTGCAGCTCAATACCACTGCAAATGCTACAATACTTCTTCACTCTATTAAGCCATAATCCTAACACCATTTTTATTATAAAAAACCCTAACCCTAAAAATTTATTAATGAGTCAACTTAGGGAAATACTTTATGATTTAACCCCAAAAATGCTTGATGAATTAACCAAAGGGAAATGCTTGACGAGTATGCTTGACGAGTTAACCCTGTGAATTGTCAAAAGTGTACAATACTTGCTTGAGTAGTCACCACAAACCAACAATATCCCACTTGGGGAATGATCACACTCCACACTAAAAAATATCCCACTATCTATAGCTCCCACTGGAAAGAAACACCATGGACTCTGTTGTTCTATTTTATTGTATTAGTCATGAAGACCAACCGAAGCTGAAGAAGATCTCAATGTTAATATGAATTCAGAATAACTGAGAGGGGGGGTGAATCAATTATCCTCAGGTCCTGATGTGCCCATAAAAATTTAAATCAACTTCAACAACTCAGATCTGCCCGACAACAATAAACAATAAAAGTATGCAGATTACTATATTAATGGAATAAGCTTGTAGAAACTTAACAGTAAAACACAAAAATAACATTCACACATTTTGACACCATGATTTAACGTGGAAACCCAATATGGGAAAAACCACCAGTAACATGCTACCAAAATTTTACTCTTCTGAAGTAATGCCCTGTGAGGAGCCAACCCTGTCAAAGGTTACAAAACACACTGTCAAATGTGACCTAGTTAAAGGATTTAATCACCCTATTAGGAGTGGCCTTGTTAGAGGACTTTGAACATTCCAATATGAATGTCACCTTGTTCAGATGATTTATACAATGACTATTAGGTTAACCTAGTTAAAGTATTTGAACTGATACAATGGTTAGAAAGTAATCAGCAGGTGTGATCTGATTCATACAAATTACTTTACAAATCCAGATCCAGTTTCAGCTCTAATGCTAATTCACTGAGTGGCCTCCATTCTCATCTCAAACTTTAGATTTTCTCTGAAATTCATCAAGCAATCTCTCTTTGCTTCTCTTTTCAGCCTTCTCTGCTTAGGTCTTGCCAATCAGCCAGTTAACCATGCAACACTTTGCATTTACTTCTCTTTTTTAACAATAACCATAGTAGGTTATAATATACCTCTTCATTTAGGTTAGATAAATATTTTTTTTCTTAATCAAGATCTTAGATCTTAGGTTAGGTCAGATCCAACGGATCTTTCCATCTTTACATTTAATTTATTTCTCCTATATAGTCATTAATTAACCATTGAATCCATGTGCTAATAACGGTTTCCCATGTATTAAATGAATATGGACCAATCTTAATTAATACTACATATCCCAATAAAATCAATTATGTCAGCCATAGAACTCAAATCTCATCAATAAACAAATACTGATGCTTGACATTTCACTGTCTCCCTTGGCATTTCACTGGCACTCGACATCATCTTTTCTTTGCTTGGCATCACCTTCTAATTTTCTCGGCATCGACTTTGCTTTGCTCGGCATTGAGCTTCCAGTGAACTGTCAATGCTAGATAAACAACATGTCACTTTGCCAAAGTGCTAGATGATCAAGTACCCTGGTTTATACTCATAACTCAACCATTTCCTTGGTCTTCTTATTATCCCATTCTTTTCAAATCTTCATCAATCAATGGATGAGGTACTCAAACATACAACAATAGTCTCACTAGGTAAGGTTTGAAATCAATGACAAAATAAGAATTGTCAACATTGTAGCAATCTTTCCAATAATCTCCCTCTTTGGCATTGATGGCAACACTAAACTATAAAACAATAATTTCCAACCAGAGTTACCATACAATCCAAAAAGTGCCTATGTTCCTGATATGAAAAAATCTTCATTAATGTCTTTAGCTGCATTCAGACTCCCTTTGTGTCTTTTTCTTATTTAGCTCCCTCTTTCAGTAGTATCTCCCTTGTATCTATTGTTACCTATTGTTTTAGCAATAATCTCCCTCTTTGACAACAATGCCAAAGATTGACATCTTTATCATGCAAATTTTTGTCTATGCTAAGCTTTGTATCATGCTGTTCCTGTCATCTTTGTGTATGAATGATTTACTTTTCTGTTCTTGTTTTCCACTTCACAGTTTTTAGGCAGCATCCTAAAAATTGTACTTACTGTGCATCAATGTGTCAAGTGTTCTGATTAAAACATTTGATGCAACAGTACCATTTAGTGCTAGTTAGCCTCAGTTAGGGGAATTACCCCCAATTTACCTCTTAGATACTCATGAGAATCCTTGGGTAATGCTTTTGTAAATATGTCTGCCAACTGTTCCGAAGTGTTCACATATTCTAGTCTCACTTCCTTCTTTTGTACCAACTCCCTCAAGTAATGATACTTGATAGCTATATGTTTTGTCTTAGAGTGCATTACATGATTTTTAGAAATATTAATGGCACTCATTTTATCACAATATATGACAACTGGTTCTATGATCTCCTCTTTCATACTTTCAGTAGTATCTTCAACCACACAACGTTTGAATAGTTAACTGCTACTGCCACATACTTAGCTTCAGCTATAGATTGTGAGGTGCAATTCTGTTTCTTGCTTGTCCAGAAAACTAATATTTTCCCCAGAAGAAATTCTCCTCCTGTGGTGCTTTTTCTATCATCAATATTACCAGCCCAGTCATAATCAGTATAGACTCTGAGTTCAAACTTGTCATTCCTTTTGTAATATAGACCATAGTCTTCTATACCTTTCAAATATCTCAGAATTCTTTTTACTACCATAATATGTGTCTCTTTTGGATTAGCAAAAAATATAGCAACAATTCCAACTACTAATGCAATATCAGGTCTACCATGTACAACATATTGCAACTTACCAATCACTAATCTGTATAGTGTTTGATTTACCTCTTTTGTATCATCATTCTTTGTCAAATTCTATCCAGTAGCCATGGGTGTACTTACTGGTTTTGAGTCTTCCATACCAAAAGTTTTCAGTATCTCCTTGATATATTTTGATTGTGTAATATAGATACCATTCTTTATTTGATGTATTTGTAGTCTGACAAAGAACTTTATCTCACCAAACATAGCCATTTCAAATTCAGTTTGCATCTCCTTTGAAAATGCCTTACATATCATATCTTGTCCACTGAATATGATGTCATCCACAAAAATTTCAGCCAATAAAATTCCTTTACCTCGCTCTGTCTTCAAATACAAATTGTTGTTGTCATTGGTCCTTGAAAATCCAATCTTCATCAGATAATTGTGCAATCTTTCATACCATGCTCTTGGTGCTTGCTTTAGTCTGTATAATGCCTTGTGTAGTCTGCAAACCATGTTCCTCTTACTTGGGTCAACAAATCCATCAACTTGTTCAATATATACTTCTTCTTCTAGTATTTCATTTAGAAATGTAGACTTCACATCCATTTGATATAATTTAAATCCTTTGTAGGCTGCATATGCAAGTAAAGTTCTTACACCCTCCAATCTTGCAACTGGGATGAATGTCTGTCCATAGTCAATTCCTTACTCTTGTGCATAAACCTTGCATACCAATCTTGCTTTATTCCTTGTGACCTCTCCATGTTCATTCAACTTGTTTCTGAATACCGACTCAGTACCAATTACATTTTTGTTTTCAGGTCTAGGTACTAGTGTCCATGTCTTGTTCTTTTCAATCTGGTCTATCTCATCGTTCATGGATTGAATCCAGTCTTCATTGTCCAAAGAATCAAGGCTCAAAATCACACAAAAAACATGTGTCTTCTCTTAATTTGCCTCTTGTCATGACTGTTGAATCCTTTGATCCTATGATTTCATCAGTTTTATGGTGCCTTCTTACATATTTTTCCAAAGTAGGCTCTTTTTCAACTTCATTTTGATCGTTTAAGTTTAGTTCAGGGTGAAACTGTGACTCGACATCTCTATCAGATAGCTCAAAAGTCACTTCATGTTGCCTGGCAATGTCATTCTGTGTCTCGACAGGTGCAGACTATTTCTCAGCAACTTCATTTTCAGTCTCATTAGAATCCTCTTCTTCAGGATATGTGAATGATCTATAACTTTCAGGCTCAATCATGCTTTCTGCTTCATTTCTTTATGCATATTCATCAATTCTAACATTTGCACTTTCCACAATTTTGTTAGTGTTAGAATTCAAACATTTGTATGCCTTACTTTTAGTAGAATATCCAAGAAATATGTCTTCTTCTCCTTTAGCACCAAGTTTACCATTTCTGTTATCCTTTAGTATAAAAAATTTGCTCCCAAAGACTTTGAAGTAACTTATTATAGGTGCATATCCATACCATAGCTCGTAAGGTGTAGAATTTGTACCTTTCTTAACTTGTACTCTATTCAGGGTATAAACAACTATACTTACATCTTCTCTCCAATATTTATGTGCAACATTTTTCTCCATCATTAATGTTCTGGCACAATCCATGATAGATCAATTTCTCCTTTCAGCTATACCATTCTGTGGTGGTTTCCTAGGTGCTGACATCTATCTTTTTATCCCTCGGTCATTGTAAAACCTGTTGAACTCATTAGAAATAAATTCTCCTCCTCTGTCAGATCTCAGACATTTTAGGCTCTTACCTGTTTCTTTTTCAACTTTCGCTAAGTACCACTTAAATAACTGAAATGCATCAAATTTTTCTTTTAGAAACATAACAGTCATCATCCTAGAGTAGTCATCTACAAATAAAATAAAATATTTGTCTCCACAGTAACTTTTCTCACCAATAGGTCCATAGAGGTCAGTATGAACTAATTCTAGAATATTCTCAGAAGTATGAGTTTTGCTTTTAAAACTAGATTTAGTCATCTTGCCCAACTGACATTGCTTACACATTACATTCTCAAGTTTCTTTAACTTAGGCAGCCCTCTAACATTTTTCAATTTACTTATGCTTACCAAGTTATCAAAGTTAACATGACATAGCCTCTTATGCCATAGCCAAATGTCATTATATTGTGCAAACAAACATGTCTCTTTAGCTAAATCCAGATAGAACAAGTTACCTTTTGTTTGCTCACCACCTCCAACTAATTCTCTGTTGGCATCATAGATCTTTGCTTTCCTGTGATGGAATTCAACTCTGTAACCAGAAGTGTTTAGCTATGAAACACTCAACAAGTTATACTTAAGATCATCAACCTAGTATACATCATCACATTGAATCTTATTAGTCAATTGAACAAATCCCTTTCCTTTGACTCTATAAGGTGTGTCATTACCAAATTTGACATATCCACCTTTGCATTGATCTAATGTTTCAAATTTGTCCTTATCACCAGTCATGTGATGTGAACAACCACTGTCAATAATCCAATGATCACCTTTACTCATATAAGAAATTAGTGCAGTTTTCTCATCATCATAAGAATCATCTTTCATTGTAACATACACTACTTCTATATCATTTTCATCAGATTTTTCAGATTCACTTTCAGAAGCTTCTTCAACTATATAGCAGGATTTCTTACCTTTTTCTTTGTAGTCCTTGTACTTTCTGTAGTCTCGGTCATCCTTTCTGTCCTTGTACTTGCTGTCCCTTCTTTCATCTTTCTCATTCTTGTCAGGGCATCTAGCAGCAATATGACCAACTTTGTTGCAAGAAAAACAAATAATAGGAAGTTTACCTTTGAATTTTCCTTTTCCTCTTGCTAGTCTTCTTTCCATAAGTGCCTCAAGCTCTTCAAGATCATAATCTAAGGTGTTGCTGTCATTGTCCACACATTTCTTTCCTTTCTTAGATCTGCTGATGGCCAACTGTGACTTGAATGCAGTTTCAATATCTTGTGGAGTATAGTTGTCAAAATTTGACATCTCAAATGCAGTAAGTCTACCTACCAAACTTTCCAGAGTTAAATTGTTATCAGGAGTACATCTCAGTTCTTGAATTGAAGATACTCTAATAGCATAAATAGGAAGAAGTGTTCTTAGTACCTTGCTCATGATAGTATCATCATCAATGACTCCTTTTCTCCTCTAATAGAATTTACAACTTCCTTTATCCTATCATAGTATTGCACTATATTTTCTCCTTCTTGAATTTTTAAATCATCAAACTTACCTCTCAAACTTTTAGATTTGGCTCTCAATACATTCGTATCACCTCCATAGATAGTTTTAAGGGTATCCCACATTTACTTTGTGCTTGTACAATCTTTGATGTCCTCAAATTCATGATAGTTCAGAGATGATGCAAGTTCCAACATTGCTTGATTATGTTCATGTTTCTCTCTTAGTTCTGCAGCATTTAGAGTTCCAGTAGGAGCTACATATTCTATTTCAATGTGTCATTTAGCAGATTCACCAATACCAGCTAGATGAAGTTTCATCAAACTTTGCCATGCAGGAAAATTTTCCTTGTTGATCTCTGGTCCATCCCTTTTATACATCTTGATCTTTTATCTCTAAGTACCTTCAAAATTTTCAAGAGAACACAACTTTGATACCAATTGTTAATATGAATTCAGAATAACTAAGAGGGGGGGTGAATCAGTTATCCTCAGGTCCTGATGTGCCCATAAAACTTTAAATCAACTTCAACAACTTAGATATGCCCGGCAACAATAAACAATAAAAGTATGCAGATTACTGTATTAATGGAATAAGCTTGTAGAAATTTAACAATAAAACACAACAATAACATTCACACATTTTGACACCATAATTTAACATGGAAACCCAATATGAGAAAAACCACCAGTAACATGCTACCAAAATTTTACTCTTTTGAAGTAATGCCCTGTGAGGAGCTTGTTAATCTCTAAGTTTTGTTGATGATTAGTGACCAACACTTAGTCATTTACTTAGGCAGTTTTAGTTGGCTATCACTGTGGCTGAGCTAAAACTATCCAAGGTCGAGAAACATTGCCGAGTAGTATTCAAGTTGCCGAGTTGTATCATGACAAGCCGAGTAGGATACTTATTGCCAAGCAACAAAGATGTTAAGTGCCAAGCAGAACACTTTTTGTATACATGTCTGGATTGATTCAAACTTCGAGGATAAGTGTTCAGGCCGACTTGTATAAGCTTTTTGGGCTGACTTATGTACGCATTTAATATTTTCCTATGGAGTTAATTATGCATTTAATTGTTTTATCCTATGCATGACCTATTGTAATTATTAATTGTAATACCTTGGAGGTATGAGTATTAGATCTTGATTGTTGATCTAGATCTCGCTACCAGACTTGAATAGATATATAAGATTGCTTCTTAACCCTATTTTGTGTGTGAGGAGAGAAGTGGCGACTGCATTTTGAAGTGAAATGCAAAGAGGGTTATTTTGTTAACAAGCATAGATCAAGAAGAGTGACAGAACAGTGAACAGCAGAGTAAAGACATATCAGATTGTGAGATCACAAAAGGTACTTGAAAGAGGAGATCTGTCATCAACATCTGATTGCATAACAAAGGATCATTAATTGAAACATTCTAATCATTGTATCAGGTGAAATCTCTTAACATAGTGGTTCTAGCAGACCTTTCTAAATCTCCTAACAAAGTGCTTACTTTATTGTAAGTTGAAATCCTTTCACAAGGTAGATTGTAATGATCTTTAGCTCTTAACCGGGCAGACCTTTAAGCAGGTAGATTGCATTTTGTAATCAACTTTTGTATCCCTAACAGGAACACTTTATTGCTGCAGTAGTGAAGAATTTTGTGGGTGTCATCCCCACCCCAGTTTTACCTATTTGGGTTTCTGGGTTACCAAGTTCTTGTGTTATGAGTTATTTATTTCATTGTGTGGATGCTA